>JBAMBO010002220.1:0-16220 GCA_037044535.1 Lordiphosa magnipectinata | reverse complement strand
CTCATCTATATTATAGCCTATTTCCACTGGCTTCATTTCTTATCATTTTCATTTCTAAAAATGATGCTGTTTCCATTGACAAATCATCATCATTTTGATATTCGCAATGCCACGTTGACAAAAACAGCTGTTTGATTTGATTTTAACAACAGGCGCCACTTTCAAACTCACGGGGAGTTTTTGCAATATTTACCCAAAAAATAGACATACCCGGCAGGAAAACAATAAACCTGGGCGAACGCATTGTTAACGCCCTGAATTATTAATTATTAGCAGAGCTAAATAGACAACTTTTTGTTGACTATTTTATATTTTAAACAAAATTGCGCCTACTTTTTAAATTCAAATCAACAGTTTATTGGTGATGACATTTTCTACACCCAGCGCCACAAAATAAGCCGCAGTCTAAATATTCACTTACTTACACCAGCATCCGATAAAAATTTCAAAATTTTAGTGATTTTTTGTTTAAAAGATATAATGGTTTATTAATGAAAATTTCTTTGTCAAAATACTTATGCCGACTAGTGTAAAGCGACTGAAAGGCAGTTTACTCTCTTGGCCTCAGCTTCGGCATGCGTTCGGCTCTTATCTGTGTAAATAGCGAAATGTCTTCGCCCCCCCAGGGGGTACTGGTGACCATCGCTGCTCTAATTGTCCTTTTTTCTCATTCTCTGTAGAAATTGCAATAATATCTTTTCTCTTCTTAGTGATAACCTTTCCGACGAAGGCTTTAGGTCTTTTCTATCTACAAAATAAATTACCCTCACCGGATCGGAAGGCGTTTCTTCTATTTACTCTAGATGTTTTCCTTTTCTACCCGCCTTATTTTGTATCTCTTTCTATTTTATTATATTGTAGCTGTGTCTTTTAGACGATGTTGCAATTGTTGAAGTATGTTAAAAATTGTCCACAGTACCTGGAAACATAACTTTGTGAAGTAAGGTGGTAACTTAGCATAAAAACACTGAAAAATAAACATTACAAATATACATATGTCTGATTTTAGTTTTTGGGCAAAACTGTTCTACTGATTTTTGAGAATTTAAATATTTTTTCCGTTTACCTAGCTACCGAATATGCTGCCATTTTGAGAAAGCCTCAACCAAGAACCTTACCTAGGTAAGAAAAATGAGTACCTTCCAATCACTGCTCAGATGTCCGTAAAGGACAGTAACATAGGTTGGCCTTTATTGGAGGCATCTTCCAGTTATTCCAGCAATATTAAGAAATAAGATTTATTTTGATTAATTTGTTTTTTGTTTTTTTTTTTATCCAATTGCTCCTAAAACAACGAATCACATGCATCACTTGTAGCGCCAACAGCGTTGAACCTGTTTCACAGGCCAAGTACTTTGTTGTGTCTTCCTTCTTCCAACCACATGCCAACCTTTTTCTTTTTTATTTGTGGCTTTCAGAGCTACATAATAGCAGTGTTAATATGAAACCATAAACATAATGTTAAATGGCCGCACCGCTCCCTCTGCTCACCCAGCTGTAGGTGCGTGCGGTTAACGCTTGCATTGTCACACACACACACACACACACACACGCACTCAATTTATGATCCAAAGCCCGTAATGAAAAGTGAATGGCAACTGCAACTGAATACAAAATTTTATACCTAAATGAAATCAAGTGAATTGGACTTTTGGGTCTCCCGAAAATGAAAAAATTAACAAAAATTGGGCGTAAAACTTGTAAACAACTGAACATTACCAAAAAAATATACAAGCCGAGGGCGGATTAGCCATTTCAGAGAACTTAAGCAAGCATTTTTTCTGGGTTACTTGTGGTATATGATCGGTTATAGCAGTTCTCTGCTTAAAAGATAAGTCGGGTGATTATACCTAGATGACACTTGCCGACATTGGTGACCGATATTGGTGACCAAGAACGAGACAAAGTGATAAATTAGTGTTGATAGTTGGATTGTTCAACTAGTCGCTTTACAAGAACTTAAGTGTATATTTTACCTCAGACCCATCTCGTCTCTTTGGAAAAACCGAACTGTATTGTTGTACTTGAATATTTAACATTTATGTATGTACGTAAATATGTAGATGGGCAAATGCCCATGCAGTTTGTCCGTAAGCAACGCTTATGCGCTGTCTCATAATCAAGAGATCTCAGATTACACATGAGAACTGATGCTTGGTGCGCTTGAGTTAAAATGTATTTCATGGTATAATCCAAGGCGACAAAGTGTCGCATATATGCGATTGTATTATTGAGAGAAGCTTGGCCCTGGCCCTCCTGGAGGGCCACTTACTTTTTTTTACTTTTTACTTATGTATTTAGGTAATTAGATAGATAGATAAGTGTTTATTTTCATTTGATAATTTTCATAGCTTACAGCTTTACATTGATTAACTAATAATAAACAAACATTTAAAGCTTGGTTTAAAACCGCCAGCCTTCCTTCTGTTATATGACATAAAAAACAATTACATATATAAGCATATACTTATTTTACATATAATTAACAAAATTTCATATTCTACATATTATTTAAAAATTTTCATTTATGACATTTCTTCTATAATTAGTAGCCATCTCTATGTAATTCGCCAGATTATTCCATCCCATCCCCCCGTTCAGGGCCGTCAGCACCTCTTCCTCGGTAAACGTACAAGTTTTGAAATAACGCCAACGAAATTCCCGCAGTATTGGACATCGTCCTGCAAAATGCTGCATAACCTCCTGCTCAGACATATTGCATAGTGAGCATATACCTCCATTTACAACTCTTCTTGGGCAGCTGTTTAACCATAAAAGATCTCCTCTGGCCATCATTATCCAAGTTATCTCGCTTTGCTTGAAAGACTCGTTGCAGTATGTGGGCCCTATTGCATAATTAAGGTTTTTATACACTCTTGATGCACTTACTGACGCCTTGTTCATGTGTTGCATGTGGTTATCTGCTTTTGATGCGCTTAGGAACCGAACATTGCGGTTAATCCAATCTGCATGCGATTGGTTGTCTCCGAGTGATATGCCATGATGCGCGAACATTTCTCTAAGCCTCGCAAACCACCCCAAATTATTTCGCATCATTTTTTCAGCAAGGATATGCGGGAGTCTAGAATCTTCATACTCAAATAAAATTCTTGATAGGTATTTGAGATGAAGTGTTAGACTATAGATGTGTCCATCTTCTAGCCCTGCGTCAATTCCCAATATGTAGTTGGGTGTGCTATCTGGTAGTTTGAGTATCCTCTTTAAAAAATATCGCTGCAGTTGGTCTGCCTCTTCCTTTATTTCTCCACCCCAGACTTGAGCTCCATAGCACTGTACCGTTCTGCTGACTGAGTTAAAGATTTTCCATTTAGATGCTAGGTTCACTGTCCCCTTGTTGATGAAATTCGGCCACACAGAGTTTATACTCGCCTTTGCTTCTTTTGTCCTGGCTGCCACATGCTTCTTAAAGCTCATTGTAGGTGTCAGGATAACCCCAAGGTATTTGTACTCCGGTACCACCTTCACCTGCTCCTCCTGATACTTCCAGTTCTCCGATGCCGCCAGTCTACCGCCTTTTCTAAACACCATAATCTCGGATTTTGTCTTATTGACTTCCATGCCCCACAATATGCAGTATGTCTCGAGGTTATGGATCATTTGCTGGAGGGTTGAGGGATTGTCCGCTACCATCACAATGTCATCTGCGTACATTAATACCCTAATGTTTGTGCTGTCGATATACAGGCCACCTCCTATGTGTTCATGCAGATCATCTAAGTACATCGCAAACAGCAACGGTGACATAAGTCATCCTTGCTTTAATCCGTTAATGGTTTCAAACTTCTCAGAAAGCTCACTCCCAGTCTAAACAGCGCAAGACGTTTGCGAGTATACTTTTTCAATAAATTGTATTATTTTTGTGGATTTAGGTAATTACATATATGTACTTGCTGCAGTAAAGTAGAACTTTTGACTACTTCTTAGGGTATGCCTTTTGAATGTGTTCTTTTATAAACTTCAACTTAGAGGACAGATTTACGCTTCTCGAAACGACTTCGGTCAGCCGTAGAAGGAGGCTTGTAGATCAGGTTCTTGACATCCCAGGGCAGCTAACGCCATCAGTCCCACCAATCACATTGGAGGAGGATCAGGGGCAGATCAAGAAGCTTAACAATAAAAAAGGCAACAGGCGAGGATGGACTTGACAATAGAGTGATCAAAGCCCTCCCAGTAAAAGCGGTGCTCTTTCTGGTCCTCGACTGGGTCACTTTCCGAAGGCGTAGAAAAAGGCTCAGATCGTACTGATCCACAAGGCTGGGAAAAAACCCGTCTAAGGTCAATTCATACCGTCCTAACAGCCTCCTATCCACAATAGCAAAAATTTTCGAGAGTTGTATTCTAGCCCGAATAATGGCAATCGATGGGGTGAGTGGCAGAATACCTCCTTTTCAGTTCGGGTTTTGAAAGTCACACGGAACCTCTGAGCAGCTGAATAGAGTCACAAATTTCATTCTCGACGGATTCCAGGCTAAGGAGTACGTGGTTGCGGTCTACCTGGACATAAGGCAGGCTTATGATAGATTGTGGCATGCTGGACTACTATGTAAGGTCAAAAATCATCTTACCGCCTAAACTATACACCCTTGTGAGAAGCTTTCTTTCGGATAGGAACTTCTCGGTAGTATTGGAAGGGGCTGTTTCCAGCTTGTACCTCAAGGAAGGGTCCTTGAACCAACCCTCTACTCTCTCTACACTTGTGATATGCCTACAGGAAGAACAATTCCCATTGAAGACCCCCAAGACTTACTCATTGAAACATTTGCTGACGATACAGCTATTATGCCAAGAGACTTATGTATCTATGATGCCACTGATGTAGTTCAACAATATTTGTATCGATTCAGCAGATGGGCGAAACGATGGAACATTGAGCTGGTGTATTCTTCAACAATCAGCTTAAACATAAATACTTGGGAATATATCTGGACAAGCGCCTTATATTCGGAAGCCATATCAACGCGCTTGTAAGGTCCCTGTATGGCAGAGTAAAGAAAGTGGGATGGCTTCTTTCTAGCAGAAACAAGCTCTCACTCCGAAATAAGGTGCATATATACAAAGCTATCATAGCATTTGCCTGGAGATATGGGATCCAAGTATATGGAATAGCTGCGAAATCCCATCTGAGAAAGCTCTGTGTCAAGTCAAGGTGTCTGCATAGACTAGCGGGAGCGCCCTGGTATATGTGCACAAGACATTTGGAGAGTGACCTCAGTGTGCCCAAGATTGGTGAGGTAATCAATAAACAGGCAGGTGATTACGTGGAGAGACTAAGAAGTCACTCCTGCACAGACGAAAGAACGCAGGAAGTAGAGTAAGACGACGCCTCAAAAAACTTTTTCCTAGGGAACTTCCGTAAAAACAAATATACTAACAACTACCTCCCATTCAATAAACTTGACACCAAACATATATTTAATATCATCAAAAAACAACTCGCCCATAATCAGACACATTACACCTGAAATCAAACTTACATAAACAGATAAGTTATGAGAATACCTACACATTCTAAATTAAGTTGCCAAATTTACATAAGGTGACAGAAAATTTAGAAACAAAATAAATAATAATAAAAAAAATTCTTTTATACGGCTCGAAGGACCAGAAAAACAATGTAGTAGGCTGCAAATTTTGAGTACTTCTTAAGGTATGCTTTTTTAAATGTCTTCTATCATCTGGCTCAAAGGACCAGGAAAGTATTGTAATGGGGTGGAACTTTTGAATGTCTTCTTTTATACGGCTCAAAGGACCAAAAAAACATAGTAGTTTGTTTCAAATTTTGAGTACTTCGTGGGGTAAGCCTTTTTAATGTCTTCTCTTCGGCTTGAAGGACCAGCAAATGTTTTGTAGTAGGCTGCAAATTTTGAGTATTTCTTGGGGTATGCCTTGTTAATGTCATCTTCGGTCCGACTCGAAGGACCTGAAAGATATCGTAGTAGGCTGCAAATTGTAAGTACTTCTTAAGGTATGCTTTTTAAATGTCTTCTATTATCTGGCTTAAAGGACCAGGAAAGTAATGTAATGTGGTGGATCTTTTGAATGTCTTCTTTTATACGGCTCAAAGGACCACAAAAACATCGTGGTTTGTTGCAAATTTTGAGTATTTATTGGGGTATGCCTTGTTAATGTCTTCTATTATGCGGTTCGAAGGACCAGGAAAATTTCGTAGTTGGTTGCAAATTTCAAAGACATCGTCGAAGTTGCATTTAGAATGTCTCGAAGGACCAGCAGGCCGTTTGTCATCTCGTTGCCATTTAAGTAGAAATAATATTATGTTCTTTTCTTAACAAATCGAATTGAACATTTGTGGAATACATTTTTGTTAGTCTTCAAATTCTTCAAATGATCAACCAGCCCTCGCCAAGTTGCGCTCACCAGCAGCTAATGGCATGGAAACTGTTTAGCACCTACATTTCGTTTTTCTTTCGACTGTTGAAACGTAAAGTTCATGTGCAAAAACAACATTCGACATTCCCATTATAGCTATGGATCCATCCATCACCTAAGCTGATCATCTGCAGTGAGACAATTGAGACAATTGAGACATTGTTCCCCCCTCTAACCTGTTCGCATAATTCCATTCAATAAATTATCTAATTTATTGTGTTTCGGTTTTTGTGCCTCAATGAACTTGTTGACACAATTTCTGGCCAAAGAAAAGATGTGGCAAGCGTTGGGTTAGGCCGGGGTTAGTAGGAACTACGTAATAGCCACAGCAGCTCCAGTGACCCCGCCCTGACGAAATGGTCACAAAACAATGGCCAAAAGTTGCAAATTAGCCCAAGCAGAGCGCAAATTGTTATTTAATTAAACTAAAGAAGATTCTCTGACTTGGCTGACTTCCGTCCGCCAATTTAAGGTGAAGGTTAATTATGTAAATAACTGTGGGAAGTGCATTGAACCTCGCCTCGCCTCGCCTCGTCGCGCTGGCCAAGCAAACAAGTTCGTTGCCTAAGTCTTTCGTTTGTGGGTAAAGTTTGTGGCCATGTCTGTCCCTGCTAATAACTCGCACACATTGGCCCATCACTGTCATCCTTTCACTTTCATTTGGAGCGCGAATGGTACATGCGTATGCGTGTACGCATGTAGGTTAGCCCCCCACCTTAAGGATCAATGATTCAGTATTGCATAAGAGGCGACAATGATTAATGCCTTTTTTTTTATGGGCCAATGACATCATTTTATGAGTGACCAGCGCCATTCATCTTAAAAGGCGAAAGGAATGGGAATGGGAATGGGTAGATAAAACTTAAGAAGAGATTAAATAAAGATTCATTAAGCTTGCGTGAGCGGAACATTTGTGACAGGACAAAAGGTAATCTTCAAGTAGCTGTAACATTGGAATCCCAGACTCCCTACTCTTAATCTAGACTAAGGCATTTGTTTGTAAGCTTATAGTTCTGTTAAACTTTACAATCATCTAAAGCAGCGATGTCCAAAATTTGAAAAGGCACCCACGCGTGGTTGGCAAGCCAAATTCTGCCGGCGTCACAGGCGACACACGTATAGAGAGAGAGAGAATACGTGTGTTCTATAAATAGCACGATTTTTTGTTTTTAATTTTATCGTTCTTAAATTCGGCGATTGTTAATGTGATATGTTTTCAAAAAGATTGTGGAAAAAGTAAAAGTTGGTGGAAATAAGGTTTAGTTAGAAAAATGTTTGTTTTGTTTTGTAAGCGTTCTTAAACTGTGACATTTGGAAAACCAGCATTTGCAAGGCACAGACGAAGTTAGCTTGGCCTTCTCGTTTTTTTTTTTTAATATTCCTTGTTTATTAGACTAACTAAAATTACGTATCACATGAGAGGGAAAAATATATATTTGTATAAATTAGTTGCGAGCACCTGCTGACAATGCTTCTATATCCGTCTCAGTTGCTCCAGTCTGCGCAGTTCTATAAGGGCATCAGCTGCAAAAGTACTAATGGCGTTCCAGAACGCATAGAGCTTAGATCAAAATGTAATTTTCGAAAAAATTTCTGAACGATTGGGCCACGCCTTCACCCCAACCCGTCTATTTTATTCGGTTTAGTAATCAAAATGCTTGAAGACACAAGAATGCAAATTATTTACTTGAAATTTCTTTTAATTCTTATTACATTTTTCTTTCTTCTCTTGTCAATGTCCCCTTCAAGTTCACCATCATCTTCAACTGAAAATGTTGCAAAATCAAAATCATTCACAAATATTTCATTTTCGGTCGGTGTTTTTAGTAGAGAAATAAATTCTGCTATCAAACAGTTCTGGTCATCAGAGTAGGCTTTGAAATGAGTAGGCCTTGAAGTGCTTTCAAACAGTTCCGGTCATCAGAGTAGGCTTGGCGACTGGCCAAATAGTTTACCTAATTGAAAACGTTACACATTTGGTCAGAAGGCAGCCAGCCCTTGTGCTGAACACATCTCATTTTTTGCTTTTCTGAACTTGCTTTCGAGTTCGAAAAGTGGAATTTAATTGTTGATGTGCCTTTAACATTTCATACTCCATTCTGATGGTGGTGTTTCAACTATATTCTTCTTAATTTACTTAGATTTCTTGCTTAAATCGATAAGCATTCTGCGCAGCTAATATATGGACAGGCAATATATTGCTAATGTCATTTCGTATATTCCCACCAGGATGACCGAGCCGAGCTTTATGCGCTTGACTAGACTGATGTCCCTATAGAGCTTATACAGTTCGCGATTCATTCGAATGCGGTATCCATCGCCAACCTTTAAAGGTTCATAGATCCTCCGAAGAATTTATCGCTCGAACACGCCAGTCGCCGCCTCATCCGCTGCTGTCAATGTCCATTCTTCTTCGCCGTATTACAGTACTGGGATGATGAGCGACTTCTATAGATTTCCTTAGATTTCTTCTTTGGATTTACAGGCTGAAGTTTGCGGCGCTGGTTATCATTGTTCCAAGGTAGACAAAATAGTCTACAACCTTAAAGTTGTACTCTCCCATTGTCACATAGACTTCTTGTCCGTGGATACTAGGTACTTCGTCTTGTCCGACTTTAACTAACATGGAGTTGACACCCATCGGAGTCGATTTAGCTTGTCTGAGTTCTAAGCTTAAAGACAAGAATAGAGGATTATGCGGCCAAAAATACAAATGAAAACATTGCTATCTTCTTTGGTACAAAAATATGGATTTATTTGTAAATCTGTGATATAAGGTTGTCAAAAAAGTCTTGCGGTATTTCCCCAAGCTTGTCTTTGCAAGCGCGTAGTTCTAGTTGTATTCGTCCCATCGGTTCACGCTAGAGCTTTTTGGAAAGCTCTTTTCACGCGCTAACACGTGTTTGATTTATTGTTGTTTGTTTTTAGTCGTTCGTGAGTTATAGCGTCGCAAACATGGAGCAAAATAAAGAGAAAATACGGCATATTTTACAGTACTACTACGATAAAGGCAAAAATGCATCTCATGCTGCCAATAAAATTTGTGCAGTTTATGGACCCGATACAGTTTCCATTTCCACCGCACAACGATGGTTTCAACGTTTTGGTTCTGGTGCAGAGGTGATCGAAGATGCGCCACGGTCCGGAAAACCTGTCGTCGAAAATTGCGATAAAATCGCTGAATTGATCGAAAGAGACCGGCATAGTAGCAGCCGTAGCATCGGCCAAGAGCTGGGCATGAGTCATCAAACCGTTATAAACCATTTGAAGAAGCTTGGATTCAAAAAGAAGCTCGATGTATGGGTGCCACACGACTTGACGCAAAGAAACATTTTTGCCCGTATGGATGCATGCGAATCGCTTCTGAATCGCAACAAAATCGACCCGTTTTTGAAGCGGATGGTGACTGGCGATGAAAAGTGGGTCACTTACGACAACGTGAAGCGCAAACGGTCGTGGTCGAAAAGCGGTGAAGCTGCCCAGACGGTGGCCAAGCCTGGATTGACGGCCAGGCGCATATTTGACTTAAATCGCATTATTATAACCAATTTTATGAAACAATTGAAAATTCAATAAAAATACCGCAAGACTTTTTATTATATGCAAATTGGCACGAATAGTTTTTATACCCTTGCAAAAGGGTATTATAATTTTGCCCAGAAGTTTGCAACGCATAGAAATATTCATTTCCGACCCCATAAACTATATATATTTTTGATCAGGGCGACGAGCTGAGTCGATTCAACTTTTTCCGCCCGACTGTCTGTTTCTATGCAAACTAGTCTCTCAGTTTTCAAGTTATAGAGCTGAAATTTTGCATAGAGTCTTTATTTTACTGCACGCTGCTAATATGTCGGAGTCGACCAGATCGGATGACTATATCTTATAGCTGCCATAGGAACCATCGGTCGGAAAATGGGTCTTAGTAAGAAAAACTTTTTTGTTTTCATGTAAATCGTTCTTAAAGTCGGTGATTCTTAATACAAAACGCTTTCAAACTAATTTGAAAAAGTTGATCGACTTTGGGTGACTATATCTTATGGTTACCATAGGACCGATCGGTCGAAAATGAGTCTTAGTAAGAAATTTTTGTTGTTTTTAATGTTAGCGTTCTTAAACTCACTTGCTTTCAAATATATTCGCAAAATTTGGTCGAATACGGATGACTATATCTTAAGGCTGCCATAGGAACGATAGTTCGGAAAATGAGTCTTAGTGAGAAAAACTTTTATGTTTTCAATTTTATCGTTCTTAAATTCGGTGATTGTTAATTTGATATGTTTTTAAAAAGATTCGCGAAATTTGGTCGAAATCAGTTGTTTATCTGTCAGAAAATGGGTTTTAGTTAGAAATATGTTTGATTTTTTTTGTAAGCGTTCTTAAACTCTGACATTTCAAAACCAGCATTTGCAAGGGTATAAAAACTTCGGCACAGACGAAGTTAGCTTGGCCTTCTCGTTTATTTTAAGCGAATGAACTTTGATTGGGTAAGTCTGTGCGGCAGTGGGAATCAGTGGCAGAGCATATGCATTGGTTGGTGGATTCGGTTGGAAAACATTTCTTAAGTGAAGTGCAACGAGATTTACCTTTTCTTCGTCGCTGCGGTCCCATCTTTCTCTCTGATCCCGCAAAGG
The DNA here is from genome assembly GCA_037044535.1 of Lordiphosa magnipectinata. Taxonomy (NCBI): domain Eukaryota; kingdom Metazoa; phylum Arthropoda; class Insecta; order Diptera; family Drosophilidae; genus Lordiphosa; species Lordiphosa magnipectinata. The sequence continues at coordinate 5,178 of JBAMBO010002220.1, read as the reverse complement.
CGTGTCTACCTTTGCAGGTGGCTTTATGCTTGCGTGTGCTCTCCATAGGGGAAATTTGGTGCTTGTAGGCGATAGTTTTTCACTCAAAAAACAACTCGCCCTAAAAAGTGCCATTTTCGGCCTAATTTTTAGAAAATCGCCCTAAAAAAGGGCCAAAAGCGACTCGCCTTATTCTTCAAAAAAATTTTCTAAAAAATAGAAATTGTGTTTTAAATTTCAGGGCAATTTTTTTTAAAAAGAAGGGGTGTGGGAACGTGGGTTTTTGTTGGTTGTTTGTAGTATAGTGTGACCATAGTTTGCAAACTAAATTATACCACCACCAAATTCAGCATTCCTATGGCAGCTATATGATATAGTCGTTCGATCTGCCTGAAGTTGACATTTTTGAAAAGCTTGATAAATATAAAGCTTAATTGCCAAGTTTCAGTCACATAGCTTTGAAACTAGCATCGTGGCAAAGCTTTATTTAAGGGCATATTTTTATTTGTTAATAACTTTAAAAATTAATATCTTTTAAACTATAAGCGTCTCCATCTTTTTGAAAGCACCGTAATTTAAGTTATATTAAGGGCAATAAAATGTATATTCTTAGAACCCATATAATGGTGATTATCACTGAGAAATAATTATATATAAACTTGAGCAACAATTATTTAATATTATTAAACAATTTTAAAAGTTATTAAATTTGTATTTTGATAGATAAAGTAAAATATTATTCAGCAATATCAACCGGAGACCTGTCCGATAAACCAAACCTAAGAAATCCAGTTTTTAAAAAATCCTTTTTATTCATTTTTTCGTTTTAGACGATTTTTGAAATTGTTTATAAAATTGACAAAAATTTTATTTTCAAAACCGAAAATCACGTTTTGGTGGGAGTGTCGAGTTCTAATTTCGGATTTTTTTTTTATTGAAATCAAAAATGTTGAATTTTAAAACCGTTTGGTTTCAAAAAGAAAGAATATAGAAAAATAATTTTCTGGGTGTACACTGATCAAGGTGAAGGATCTCGATGACAATCACCAGCCGTCTGGCTCCTATTACACTGATGACCGATGGCTGATCCACGCTTGCCGTTGTCGCACTGGAGGCGGAGGCACTATTATGACTAATACTTCTTGTATTCTTAGTGATAATTATGTTAATTTTATTAACTATGCTAGCCAAAGGTAAAGCCGGCGCCGGTACAGCTGCACTCACATTGTGGGTGGAGTCCTGCTCGGTCGTCTAGTCTGAAGGCGTCTTCTGGTTGTCCTTTTCCTTGGCCTTGGCCGGTTTCTCTTCAAGCGAAGCCCTATGGAGGCTGGCCGGTGAGGCCGAGGAGTCACTGGTTTGGGTTTGTGTATCTAAGGCAGATTTAATTTGGAATTTAAGTGGACTTTTGGGAGTATTTTAGTGCATTGTTTTGGTCTAATTTTAAATTACTGATAAATGAATAACCCAATCCTGGCTACGCGCCTGTTGGGAAGATATGACACTTCATATAGTCAGTTTAAAAATTAGGTTGGAAGTCTCAGGATGTTTTGAAACTTGCTTTGAAAATTGCGCCCAGTAATTCGATATCTATCTATGTCTATCGATATATCGATATGCGTATATCGATAGTATACCCATAACATTTACCATATATCGATAAACTATCGATAGCTCGTGGTCGACGTTGTACTGTGAATGCCATTGTGCCTCAAGACATCGATAGTTTTCGTTTTCGTAGTCGGCAGAAAATTACAGAAGAGTTGGAAGTGTTGCAGCCGTAAGTGAATTAAATTCCAATTAAATTCAACCATTAATTAAACATCAATTTAGTTGCTTAAATTGTTTTAACGCAAGTCACTTTACTTGCTTTTACAAATTATTGCGGCTTCTGTTGGGTTTGTGCCTCAAGAGACAAGTGTGTGTGTGTGTGTGTATAAGGTACATTTTTTCTTGCTGCTTCTTCTTCTACGCCATAAAGTTTGCATTTTTTTTTTGTGTTGGCCGCGTCAGTTTTTTTTTTCTGTGCCGCTGTTGCCGTGCCACTTCAATTTCAATGTGCAATCGCAGGCGCATCCCGAATCTCGAGTCCGGCGCATCCGCATATCCAAACCCCCACCACCCCCCCGTGCTCGCGTTGCCGAGCTGCAAGCCGAAGGTTCCAAAACATGTACATAATATTTTATACGAGAACCAACGAATCCCAGCGCCACTAACAAACGAATCCTTCATCGAGACGGACTGGGACGCGGGTTAATTTAATTAAGCGCTGCACAAAATTTTCTTCTCAGAAATAAAAAAAAATTTTTCTTGCAGTTTTTTTTTTTTAGCATTCGGACAAGTCTGTGGAGACGCAAAACTAAGAAATTAACTTAGAAAAGGAGGAATCCGATAAAGGTAAAAATGTCACAGTCGGAGCAGATGCAGGGTAACCAGGCCCGTCCATATGAGGAGGATGATGACCAATATTCAGATGCGGAGGTGAGACACGGGGGGGAAAAGTGCCAATTTTATTCCATTTCACGACATTCTTCCACCAACCTGCAGGAGCCAGCCGATGCTGTGGAACGAGAGGGGCAACAGGAGGAGAACGATGCTGACTACGAGTTCTATCGGGATGAGACCAATGGCAATATGACAGGTCCGCAACAGCAGCAGCAGCCAAACCAACAGCAGCAGGATCAGTCCGAGGAAGATGAGCAGCAGAACAACAATGCCAATCCCGGTGAAGAAGAGCTACAGCAGCAGCAAGGCAACATGGTTTCGGGTCAGGAGGATCGCTCCAGTAACACCAATTTGATCATTAACTATTTGCCGCAGGACATGACCGACAGGGAGCTGTACAACTTGTTTAGCAGCTGCGGCTCCATTAACACCTGCAAAATTATGCGCGATTTTAAGGTAAGCGACGCACAGAAGGAGCCCTGGGCGAAAGCGTGGGCGCAGCAGTGTGGGCGGTTTTTGGTCATATGACCATGACGTAGGCTATCCTTGTCCCCCCTCCCCCCCTTCATGGCATCTCTCTCTCCTTCTCTTTCTGCGTCACTCATCCCTTTTTACTTGATGCATTCACAGACCGGATATAGCTTTGGCTACGGTTTTGTCGATTACAATGCGGAGGCGGACTCTGAGGATGCCATACAGAAGTTTAACGGATTCTATGTGCGCAACAAGCGTTTGAAGGTGCGTCATTAAAACGAAATTCTGTTGCACATCCACCCACTCCCTCCCTCCTTTTACATATCTCTGTCTCGCTCTAAATCAGGTCTCCTATGCACGCCCCGGAGGACAGTCTATTAAAGATACCAATTTGTATGTGGTGAATTTATCGCGCAACATCAATGAAGAAATGTTGGATAGGATTTTCTCACCATTTGGACAAATTGTACAACGTAATATTTTACGAGATAGGCTGACCGGACGTCCGCGTGGGGTGGCGTTTGTTCGGTGAGTGTTAAATAATTATATTCTTAATTTATTTGGGAGTTTAAGGCGAAGCAAATTTCAATGATTTTAAGAAAAATTTTAGATTTTACGGTACAAAAGAAAGAAAAGTCTGACAGTGAACAGTGTAGAACAGTGAAGGCCTCACTGGGGTCGTCCGTAGAGATACTTCTCAGGTCGTCTTCTCAGAAAACTTCCCTTAAACTCATCCTAAACCTTTTACTCTGGGCAAAAAAAGTGGGCAAAGCAAATTTTTACTCTTCAACAGAAAGTTTAGTATTACCCTAGAGACTAACACTAAGTGACCGTACATATGTGCAAAAAAAGTTTTTTTTACCGTTATTCAAAATTTCGATGTGATCCAAAAAATTCTAGTATGCCACAAAATTCTATTTAACTATACCTAAAACATACGCTACGTCCCGTTCCAGAAGTTTTGTTTTGATTTTTTTTTGTCACAGTGTGATTATTTGCCCAAATTTTGATGAAAATTTGGCTAAATAGGACAAATTAATTAAATGATTTGCGTATGGAACCAAAGTTTTAGTATAAAGTTCTGAAAAATTTGCAATCATGGCTTTTTAGCCAAATCAAAATTTGGGCAAGTTACAATAAAAAATTAAATTAAATGACCCATTTCTACTGAAACTGTTTTGAATTTATGAATTTTTTTCTTTTTTTTCGGTAGGTGCACTTACATTTTAAGCCATATTTCAATTCATAATAGTTAGATGGTGTAAAGAGAGACAAGATATGAATCGAAAGGTAATCAAATTGTCTATAATAGCGGTTTAAGAAACCGTTTTAAAAGTTCGAATACAATGACCAAAAATATTTTAAAAAAAATCGATTTTTTGCTCGAATATGCAAGAAATTTCATTTTTAATCGCCTAGGAAAAATATAAAAAAATCCAAAAAAAAAAATATTTTTATTCTATTGACTTAAGAATCGCACTTTTACAAAGATAATGAGGAATTGATGAAAAAAATCTATGAAAAAATATTGTAGCTGGATCAATTTAAGTGAAGGAACTAATAGTCAAATTTGAGTATTTTAAATGTTTACAAATTTTTTTTCTATTTTCTTCGTCTTTTGGTCAATATTAGAAAATTCTAAACAAAAGTCGAAGCAAATGAAAATTTATTTTTGCAAAAATCTCAAAAACACCACTTTGTTCGGCACTCAATTGCTCACAGTTTCTGTATTTATTTATAGATTTTGTTAGTCAATATCTTATTTTCTTCGAAGAAGTGCGGTTCTTAAGTAGAAAAAATAAAAATAGTTTTTTTTTTTGAATATTTTAATATTTTTCCCAGGCGTTTGGAAAAGAAAAATTTACTGCGTTTTCGAGCAAAAAATCGATTTTTTTAAAAATATTTTTTATTGTATTCAAACTACTTAACCGATTTGAAAATAGTGTTTTGTGCGATTAATGTCCATTTATTTGCCTTTTGATTCATATCTTGCTTCACTCCATCTGACCATTATGAATTGAGATATGTCATAAAATGTCACAAAAAAAGATCACCAATCCAAACTACCTTTAAAAATAGTTTCAGTAGAAATGGGTCTTTTTGGCTGTAAACTAGTGTTATTTTTTCCCAAAATTTTGATGAAAACTTGTATTTATGTTATGCCAAATTAGGGAACTTTATGGCCATATTTAATAAAATTATTTGCGTATTGCATACCATAGTTTTAGTTTAAAGTTCTGCAAAATTTGCCATCATGGCTATTTAGCCAAATTTGCATCAAAG
>JBAMBO010002219.1:0-33112 GCA_037044535.1 Lordiphosa magnipectinata | reverse complement strand
ATTATATGCAAATTGGCACGAATAGTTTTTATACCCTTGCAAAAGGGTATTATAATTTTGCCCAGAAGTTTGCAACGCATAGAAATATTCATTTCCGACCCCATAAACTATATATATTTTTGATCAGGGCGACGAGCTGAGTCGATTCAACTTTTTCCGCCCGACTGTCTGTTTCTATGCAAACTAGTCTCTCAGTTTTCAAGTTATAGAGCTGAAATTTTGCATAGAGTCTTTATTTTACTGCACGCTGCTAATATGTCGGAGTCGACCAGATCGGATGACTATATCTTATAGCTGCCATAGGAACCATCGGTCGGAAAATGGGTCTTAGTAAGAAAAACTTTTTTGTTTTCATGTAAATCGTTCTTAAAGTCGGTGATTCTTAATACAAAACGCTTTCAAACTAATTTGAAAAAGTTGATCGACTTTGGGTGACTATATCTTATGGTTACCATAGGACCGATCGGTCGAAAATGAGTCTTAGTAAGAAATTTTTGTTGTTTTTAATGTTAGCGTTCTTAAACTCACTTGCTTTCAAATATATTCGCAAAATTTGGTCGAATACGGATGACTATATCTTAAGGCTGCCATAGGAACGATAGTTCGGAAAATGAGTCTTAGTGAGAAAAACTTTTATGTTTTCAATTTTATCGTTCTTAAATTCGGTGATTGTTAATTTGATATGTTTTTAAAAAGATTCGCGAAATTTGGTCGAAATCAGTTGTTTATCTGTCAGAAAATGGGTTTTAGTTAGAAATATGTTTGATTTTTTTTGTAAGCGTTCTTAAACTCTGACATTTCAAAACCAGCATTTGCAAGGGTATAAAAACTTCGGCACAGACGAAGTTAGCTTGGCCTTCTCGTTTATTTTAAGCGAATGAACTTTGATTGGGTAAGTCTGTGCGGCAGTGGGAATCAGTGGCAGAGCATATGCATTGGTTGGTGGATTCGGTTGGAAAACATTTCTTAAGTGAAGTGCAACGAGATTTACCTTTTCTTCGTCGCTGCGGTCCCATCTTTCTCTCTGATCCCGCAAAGGCGTGTCTACCTTTGCAGGTGGCTTTATGCTTGCGTGTGCTCTCCATAGGGGAAATTTGGTGCTTGTAGGCGATAGTTTTTCACTCAAAAAACAACTCGCCCTAAAAAGTGCCATTTTCGGCCTAATTTTTAGAAAATCGCCCTAAAAAAGGGCCAAAAGCGACTCGCCTTATTCTTCAAAAAAATTTTCTAAAAAATAGAAATTGTGTTTTAAATTTCAGGGCAATTTTTTTTAAAAAGAAGGGGTGTGGGAACGTGGGTTTTTGTTGGTTGTTTGTAGTATAGTGTGACCATAGTTTGCAAACTAAATTATACCACCACCAAATTCAGCATTCCTATGGCAGCTATATGATATAGTCGTTCGATCTGCCTGAAGTTGACATTTTTGAAAAGCTTGATAAATATAAAGCTTAATTGCCAAGTTTCAGTCACATAGCTTTGAAACTAGCATCGTGGCAAAGCTTTATTTAAGGGCATATTTTTATTTGTTAATAACTTTAAAAATTAATATCTTTTAAACTATAAGCGTCTCCATCTTTTTGAAAGCACCGTAATTTAAGTTATATTAAGGGCAATAAAATGTATATTCTTAGAACCCATATAATGGTGATTATCACTGAGAAATAATTATATATAAACTTGAGCAACAATTATTTAATATTATTAAACAATTTTAAAAGTTATTAAATTTGTATTTTGATAGATAAAGTAAAATATTATTCAGCAATATCAACCGGAGACCTGTCCGATAAACCAAACCTAAGAAATCCAGTTTTTAAAAAATCCTTTTTATTCATTTTTTCGTTTTAGACGATTTTTGAAATTGTTTATAAAATTGACAAAAATTTTATTTTCAAAACCGAAAATCACGTTTTGGTGGGAGTGTCGAGTTCTAATTTCGGATTTTTTTTTTATTGAAATCAAAAATGTTGAATTTTAAAACCGTTTGGTTTCAAAAAGAAAGAATATAGAAAAATAATTTTCTGGGTGTACACTGATCAAGGTGAAGGATCTCGATGACAATCACCAGCCGTCTGGCTCCTATTACACTGATGACCGATGGCTGATCCACGCTTGCCGTTGTCGCACTGGAGGCGGAGGCACTATTATGACTAATACTTCTTGTATTCTTAGTGATAATTATGTTAATTTTATTAACTATGCTAGCCAAAGGTAAAGCCGGCGCCGGTACAGCTGCACTCACATTGTGGGTGGAGTCCTGCTCGGTCGTCTAGTCTGAAGGCGTCTTCTGGTTGTCCTTTTCCTTGGCCTTGGCCGGTTTCTCTTCAAGCGAAGCCCTATGGAGGCTGGCCGGTGAGGCCGAGGAGTCACTGGTTTGGGTTTGTGTATCTAAGGCAGATTTAATTTGGAATTTAAGTGGACTTTTGGGAGTATTTTAGTGCATTGTTTTGGTCTAATTTTAAATTACTGATAAATGAATAACCCAATCCTGGCTACGCGCCTGTTGGGAAGATATGACACTTCATATAGTCAGTTTAAAAATTAGGTTGGAAGTCTCAGGATGTTTTGAAACTTGCTTTGAAAATTGCGCCCAGTAATTCGATATCTATCTATGTCTATCGATATATCGATATGCGTATATCGATAGTATACCCATAACATTTACCATATATCGATAAACTATCGATAGCTCGTGGTCGACGTTGTACTGTGAATGCCATTGTGCCTCAAGACATCGATAGTTTTCGTTTTCGTAGTCGGCAGAAAATTACAGAAGAGTTGGAAGTGTTGCAGCCGTAAGTGAATTAAATTCCAATTAAATTCAACCATTAATTAAACATCAATTTAGTTGCTTAAATTGTTTTAACGCAAGTCACTTTACTTGCTTTTACAAATTATTGCGGCTTCTGTTGGGTTTGTGCCTCAAGAGACAAGTGTGTGTGTGTGTGTGTATAAGGTACATTTTTTCTTGCTGCTTCTTCTTCTACGCCATAAAGTTTGCATTTTTTTTTTGTGTTGGCCGCGTCAGTTTTTTTTTTCTGTGCCGCTGTTGCCGTGCCACTTCAATTTCAATGTGCAATCGCAGGCGCATCCCGAATCTCGAGTCCGGCGCATCCGCATATCCAAACCCCCACCACCCCCCCGTGCTCGCGTTGCCGAGCTGCAAGCCGAAGGTTCCAAAACATGTACATAATATTTTATACGAGAACCAACGAATCCCAGCGCCACTAACAAACGAATCCTTCATCGAGACGGACTGGGACGCGGGTTAATTTAATTAAGCGCTGCACAAAATTTTCTTCTCAGAAATAAAAAAAAATTTTTCTTGCAGTTTTTTTTTTTTTAGCATTCGGACAAGTCTGTGGAGACGCAAAACTAAGAAATTAACTTAGAAAAGGAGGAATCCGATAAAGGTAAAAATGTCACAGTCGGAGCAGATGCAGGGTAACCAGGCCCGTCCATATGAGGAGGATGATGACCAATATTCAGATGCGGAGGTGAGACACGGGGGGGAAAAGTGCCAATTTTATTCCATTTCACGACATTCTTCCACCAACCTGCAGGAGCCAGCCGATGCTGTGGAACGAGAGGGGCAACAGGAGGAGAACGATGCTGACTACGAGTTCTATCGGGATGAGACCAATGGCAATATGACAGGTCCGCAACAGCAGCAGCAGCCAAACCAACAGCAGCAGGATCAGTCCGAGGAAGATGAGCAGCAGAACAACAATGCCAATCCCGGTGAAGAAGAGCTACAGCAGCAGCAAGGCAACATGGTTTCGGGTCAGGAGGATCGCTCCAGTAACACCAATTTGATCATTAACTATTTGCCGCAGGACATGACCGACAGGGAGCTGTACAACTTGTTTAGCAGCTGCGGCTCCATTAACACCTGCAAAATTATGCGCGATTTTAAGGTAAGCGACGCACAGAAGGAGCCCTGGGCGAAAGCGTGGGCGCAGCAGTGTGGGCGGTTTTTGGTCATATGACCATGACGTAGGCTATCCTTGTCCCCCCCTCCCCCCCCCCCCCCTCATGGCATCTCTCTCTCCTTCTCTTTCTGCGTCACTCATCCCTTTTTACTTGATGCATTCACAGACCGGATATAGCTTTGGCTACGGTTTTGTCGATTACAATGCGGAGGCGGACTCTGAGGATGCCATACAGAAGTTTAACGGATTCTATGTGCGCAACAAGCGTTTGAAGGTGCGTCATTAAAACGAAATTCTGTTGCACATCCACCCACTCCCTCCCTCCTTTTACATATCTCTGTCTCGCTCTAAATCAGGTCTCCTATGCACGCCCCGGAGGACAGTCTATTAAAGATACCAATTTGTATGTGGTGAATTTATCGCGCAACATCAATGAAGAAATGTTGGATAGGATTTTCTCACCATTTGGACAAATTGTACAACGTAATATTTTACGAGATAGGCTGACCGGACGTCCGCGTGGGGTGGCGTTTGTTCGGTGAGTGTTAAATAATTATATTCTTAATTTATTTGGGAGTTTAAGGCGAAGCAAATTTCAATGATTTTAAGAAAAATTTTAGATTTTACGGTACAAAAGAAAGAAAAGTCTGACAGTGAACAGTGTAGAACAGTGAAGGCCTCACTGGGGTCGTCCGTAGAGATACTTCTCAGGTCGTCTTCTCAGAAAACTTCCCTTAAACTCATTCTCTAATCTCATTTTTGCCTCTGGGCAAAAAAAAGTGGGCAAAGCAAATTTTTACTCTTCAACAGAAAGTTTAGTATTATCCTAGAGACTAACACTAAGTGACCGTATGTGCAAAAAAAGTTTTTTTTTACCGTTATTCAAAATTTCGATGTGATCCAAAAAAAATTCTAGTATGCCACAAAATTCTATTTTACTATACCTAAAACATACGCTATGTCCCTTTCCAGAAGTTTTGTTTTGATTTTTTTTTTTTGTCACAGTGTGGTTATTTGCCCAAATTTTGATGAAAATTTGGCTAAATAGGACAAATTAATTAAATGATTTGCGTATGGAACCAAAGTTTTAGTATAAAGTTCTGAAAAATTTGCAATCATGGCTTTTTAGCCAAATCAAAATTTGGGCAAGTTACAATAAAAAATTAAATTTAAATGACCCATTTCTACTGAAACTGTTTTGAATTTATGAATTTTTTTCATTTTTTTGGGTAGGTGCACTTACATTTTAAGCCATATCTCAATTCATAATAGTTAGATGGTGTAAAGAGAGACAAGATATGAATCGAAAGGTAATAAAATTGTCTATAATAGCGTAGAACCCGTTTTCAAATCGGTTTAAAAGTTTGAATACAATGACCAAAATAATTTCAAAAAAATCGATTTTTGCTCGAATATGCAAGAAATTTCATTTTTAATCGCCTAGGAAAAATATAAAAAAATCAAAAAAAAAATATTTTTATTCTATTGACTTAAGAATCGCACTTTTACAAAGATAATAAGGTATTGATGAAAAAAATCTATGAAAAAATATTGTAGCTGGATCAATTTAAGTGAAGGAACTAATAATCAAATTTGAGTATTTTAAGTGTTTACAAATTTTTTTTCTATTTTCTTCGTCTTTTGGTCAATATTAGAAAATTCTAAACAAAATTCGAAGCAAATGAAAATTTATTTTTCAAAAATCTCAAAAACACCACTTTGTTCGGCACTCAATTGCTCACAGTTTCTGTATTTATTTATAGATTTTGTTAGTCGATATCTTATTTTCTTCGAAGAAGTGCGGTTCTTAAGTAGAAAAAATAAAAATAGTTTTTTTGAATATTTTAATATGTTTCCCAGGCATTTGGAAAAGAAAAATTTATTGCGTTTTCGAGCAAAAAATTAATTTTTTTGAAAATATTTTTTATTGTTTTATTCAAACTACTTAACCGATTTGAAAATAGTGTTTTGTGCGTTTATTGACCATTCAATGACCTTTAGATTCAGATCTGGCTTCACTCCATCTGACCATTATGAATTGAGATATGTCATAGAATGTATCGAAAAAATGTAGAAAATTCATATTTAAAAAATGTTCACCAAAAAAGATCACCAATCCAAACTACCTTTAAAAATAGTTTCAGTAGAAATGGGTCTTTTTGGCTGTAAACTAGTGTTATTTTTTCCCAACATTTTGATGAAAACTTGTATTTATGTTATGCCAAATTAGGGAACTTTATGGCCATATTTAATAAAATTATTTGCGTATTGCATACCATAGTTTTAGTTTAAAGTTCTGAAAAATTTGCTATCATGGCTATTTAGACAAATTTGCATCAAAATTTGGGCAAATTATTTGCCTGTGGTACCTCAGCTTCAGGAGGGCGTCTAACGTATTGTTTTTCCGTACCGGTACGACTTTTGTCTCATCTATCCACAACGGTTTCAGGTTCGTGTCGGAATTTTCTGGAGAACTAAGTGAAGCCGCGGAATTTGCAAAATTATTATAAGAATGTTTATGAAAGCGCTTGATGTTTAGATGACAATGCAGTTCTTGGTAAATAGAAGGTGTAAATACAATTTGCAAAGTATTCATATGACCTAAAATTATTATGAAGATTTGAAAGACGGCAATAGTAGATGTAGATATAGATATATGGGCATTTCCACAGCTACGAACGTGACAATCGAACGAATTTTTTTTAGCCTTTGATATGAAGAAAAACAAAGAAAAATTTTACAATAAATTTCCGCACATTGATAGCACTATATTTAATGTAAAAGCTGAGAGTTCTACAGAGTAAGGTCCCAAGATACAGGCAGACAAAAAGGCATACGCAACGTGACATAATACGGAAGTCCGATGTGTCTGCTTTCATAAAAGAGCAGAACTCTGTGGAATGCGTTCGAGTTTTTTAATGCAACTAACTTAAAATTGATCTGTTGTTGCTTTTTTTATATTTGACTTATTAGGATACGCAACGTGACATACGTCATGTGACAAGCCTTTCTCTAACGCCGTACTTCTGATGCTTTTCATAAATTTATATATGTATCCTTTTGCGTAATCATAAATAACATACAAATTGTTGATTCAGGAACTTATATTGATATACATAGGATCTGTTAGCTGCATTTAATGAATAGATATTTTCGGTTTTTGGTTGACCTTTCTGTGGAAATGCCCATATATAGGTAAATATAGAAGTTATATGTACACTAGGGTATCCCAAAAACAATTTTTTTTTAATTTTCTCGGGTGCGCTTAGGCATTTTCTGAAAGATTTTAGGAGTAAGTATTTTTGAGGTTTTTTTTTCGATTTTTCGGAAAACGTTTAGAGGTAGCGCAAGTCGAATTTTCTCCAAAAATCGGGTTTTCCGTACTGTTTTTGAATTTTACTTATAACTTTGTCAATAATCACGATTTTCTTAGTTTTCAAATCAGCATTTTTAAAGAAAAATGTCAAAATTTTACTTTTATGAGCAAAAACAATAAGTTTTGGCTATGCTTTTGCTCATTTAGGTACCATATATTACATTTTTTCGTAAATTTTGAATGAATTTTGTAAATAACGCATTAAAAAAAAATTTTCTTAAAATTTTTATGAAAATCAAAAAAATTAGTGATGCAGCTTAAAAGATGGGTAAATTTTAAAACTAATTAAAAAAAAAACATTTTATTTTGCCCTCACCGTTCCAGATTTATACTCTTTTAAGGCTTTGTAAAGTTGTTTGCCAGTTTAGCATCGGAAACTTTAGTTTTCAATTTTGAATTATGAGATTTTTCGCGTTTACTGTTTGTTTTTCCGCTCAAGAAATCAAATCTCAAAAATAGAGGAAAGCTAACTTCGGCTCGACCCAAGTTTTTATACCCTTGTAGCTTGATGGCGTCACTACTTTGAGCATTTGCTTGCTAGTTTGTTATATGGCAGCTATACAATATATTCATCCGATTTTGACCGAACTCCCCAAAATTGTGTAAAAACTGATAATATTCACAACTGGAACGTATAAAGACGCTACCATTGAAAACAAAAAAGTTTTTCTCACTAAAACTACTTTTTCGACCGATAGTTCCTATGGCAGCTATATGCTATAGTTATCCGATTTGGATCAAACTTGGTAGAATTGTGTAGTAGCGTATAATATTGATCAGTAACAAGTATGGGAGCGTAAGCATTGAAAACAAAAAAGTTTTTTCCACTAAGACTTTTTTCAGACCTATCTTTTGTATGGCAGCTATACTATATAGTTGGCCGATTTTCATAAAACTTGGTGGAATTATGTGAAAGCATAGAAAACTTACAAATACGAGAATTGGGGAAGCTTGAGTTGAAGACAAAAAAGTTTTTCTCACTAAAACTACTTTTTCGACTGATAGTTCCTATGGCAGCTATTTGCTATAGTTATCCGATTTGAATCAAACTTGTGTGGTAACATATAATATTGGTCAGTAACAATTTTGAGAGCGATAGCATTGAAAACAAAAAAGTTTTATTAATTATTAGTTTTTAGCAGGGCTGCAAACCCAAAAAATTGTTCGGAACCTCCGGTTTGCTGGTTCGAACCAAAATTTACCAACGGGTTAAGCTTCGGAAATTTAAGGTTCGAGGTTTTTGGGCGTTGGTTTTGGTTCGAACCTTGGTTCGTTGCACGTTTTTCCCAATATATTTAAAATAACAATACAATAGTTATACACTTGACGACTAGATACATTGTTAGTCCGCATTTACACGATGAAGCAAACTTAAAGAAGTCTCTTATGAAGCAGGCAAAGCTTCATGGCAAGCTGGCAATGAAGTTTTTCGATATGTATATGTATAAGATGAAAAATTTGTGACAGTTTTCATCTAATTTAGTGTCTGACTTAGATACAAAGAATATTTGTGCAAATGTATGTTACCGCCAGAACAAAGCATCTCTGACATATATTCACTTTCGCATGTGCAAAGTATATCATAGTCTGGCTTGACCGACTTTCCGTATTGTTATATTTCTTAATGAAGTTGTTTCTTATTGTCGACTCTGCTGTTACGTACATAGAAGGGTACCCAAATAAATTTTAATGTGTATAATCTTTTTTTTTGGAACCGAACCAAAAGTTTTCAAAAAGTTTTAAAATTTACCCATCTTTTAAACTGCATCACTAGTTTTTTTGATTTTCATAGAAAATTTTAAGAGCTATAATGCGTTATTTACAAAATTTATTCAAAATTTACGAAAAAATTTAATATATGGTACCTAAATGAGCAAAAGCATAGCCAAAACTTATTGTTTATGCTCATAAAAGTAAAATTTTGACATTTTTCTTTAAAAATGCCTATTTGAAAACTAAGAAAATCGTGATTATTGTCAAAGTTATAAGTAAAATTCAAAAACAGTACATAAAACCCGTTTTTGGGGAAAATTCGACTTGCGCGACCTCTAAACGTTTTCCGAAAAATTAGAAAAAAAAAACCTCTAAAATTCTTACCCCTAAAAACTTTCAGAAAATGCCTGAGCAAAAACAAACATTTTTTTTTTTGTAGAAGTTTTCATATGACCTAAAATTATTATAAAGATTTGAAAGACGGCCATAATAGACGGACGGAAAAACATGCGAAATTTTCAAAATTTTAATTTGAGCTCTTAGATTATCATAAAGACGGGTAAATAGGAGCTGTAGATGAAACGATCAACAAAATTTGAAGACTTGCAGAAATTGTATAATGAGTTCAGATTACACAGCCTAACAGTGTTTTTGGTGAAGCCCTATTTCGATATGATTATTTTAATATGGATTGCACTGAACAAAGCAGCATCATTAGTTTTGTTCTATCAGCTCTTTTTTCCAAGATATAACGGAAAAACGAATTTGTTGAATTTTTGGCACTCCAGGACTTAAGGGGTCCACACTGGCCATAAATATTTGGAATTATGAGCTATTTACGACAGAGCACATATCAATGCAACTTTGAAAAATCAAAGGCGCTATAGAAGTACAGCAGAAAGAGTCCCAATTGGCCAATTTGGACAATTTTTTCAATCGATTTTCGAATTTCTATTGGAACAACCTAGGCATATAGACCAACAAATGCTCTAATTATGAGAATTTGTTTGCTTATACATCAGCTTATTTGGCAGAGCTAAAGCCTGTTTAAACCAAGGCTGCAAACCTCTAAAATTTTGCAGGAGGTTCAGTCGGGGGGTTCGAACCCGTTGTAAAGTCTTAGCTTCGGTTCGCGGTTCGGTTCCTGGAACCCCTGAACACAAGTTTTTGGTTTGAACCTCGGTTCGCTTGAACATAAAAGAATAGTTTCGATGTATTCCATGTGTAGAAGATTTGTAGAACACATGGGATAAAAAGAGAACAATGGGATAATAAGCATTATATCTTCTAAGGGCCAATTTCTCTTCTTCCAGATAGCTGCTATGTGTCAGATAAACTCACAATTTACTCTGCTATCTGTAAGTTTATGTGACATATAGCTCTATGTAGAAGATGAGAAATTGGCCCTTAAGAGCTTTTCATCTATACTAGCTTTTAGATTAGAAAGATCTAACTTAAGTGTTGAAAAGGCACTTTCAACTGATACCTGAGTTGCTGGAACAGCAAGTATAGTTAAGTCAATTTCTTTTTAGTCCTCGTTTTTTTGACCTTTCCAAAATTTTAAAACATTTGTACATGTATTATATGTTTTCTTGGACAATTTTCGAAGAAAAATATTTGATCTTTGTTTATTGCTTTCATGAACTTCTCTTCTTTACAATCAGACGTTGAGTTGAATTTGGAAAACTCTCATTAAGAATATCTTTTTGGGGCTTTAGCATGTCTGTTAGAAGTCCACTTAGATATTTTTAGGTGGAGCCCTTTTAAAGAACTCTGAATGCAACAATTTTGAAGAGCTAGAAACATTCGCACATTTGGTAGGTAGAGTTCCATCGCGTCACACAGTCTAGCACTGTTTTTGTTTTAAATTTTTATAGAAAAAATGCAATAGACTTTATATAGTGTGAGTACGGAGTTTCTTACAAAGTGAGCGAACTCTACTAATGTCTAACTGAAATTCCTTAAAAAAAAACGTTTACTACTAAATTTAGCATAACGAAATGTAATTATTGAGTCCTCCATATGGAATCTTTTGAGTTAACTTGGTCATTGTCCAAATCAAGAAATGCTTTTGATTCACATGAGCAACCTTCATCAACATTACATCCCAGACAGCATTTTATGAAATTTTTGATCACATTCGAGTCCTCAGTCTGATTAAAATAATCTTAAATGCGCTTGTTTTCTGATTATAAATGATACTTTGGTCGGGAGAAAATGGTACCCTAGCCGCGACTCTTCTTGAAGAGTCGTTTATAACTCGTTTTACTGATCAGTAGTTTCGACTCATTTTCGAGTCATATTTCCAATCATTTGCGAGTCTTTTTCGTCACTTTTTAACAAATCACATTTTGAGCATATGCATGACTCATTTTCGAGTCTTTCTTAGATCGCACATGAAATAAATATCTTTTTATACTCTGTACCAAAGTTACACAGAGTATATTAAGTTTGTGCAAAAGTATGTAACAGCCAGAAGGAATCATCTCCGACCCTATAAAGTATATATATTCTTGATCAGCATCAACAGCCAAGTCGATATAGCCATTTCCGTCTGTCTGTCTTTCCGTCCGTCCGTATGAACGAAGAGAGAAAACTAGATGGTAAGAGATAGAGGTTTGACATGTATGGGACATATATTTTTTATACTTGCAGGCAGATCAAGTTTATTTTCAATTTTTGCCACGCCACCTCCCGCCCCCGCAATTTGGAAAAAAAGTCATATCTCCCACAGTTTTGATGATAGATTGTTCGTACCTTCTAGAGTTATCTAGTAATCAAAATATTTATCAATTTGCTGAAAAAATGATAAAGATCGGATGAACGATACTCAAGTTATGAGCAAAAAACGGCCAGTTAACATTCCTTCTCGAACCAGCTTGGATCCATTATCGACGGTGATAGTATAAATCTGACCTAGAGAAATGTCGTGATAGCAGTCCGATTACAAGGAATTTCTATGTTTCCTTGTATGTGTCGTTGGAAAAACTGCTTTATTTTGTGAACCGAACCTAATTTTTCAAAAAGTGGTCCGGTTCGGGTTCAGGTTCAGGTTCGAGGAGTCAAAAATATTAGGGGTATTATGGACCGGTTCGTCGGACGCAAAAATCCTTAACCAAACCGGTTCTTAGAGGTTCGGTTCCGGACCGATTTGCAGCCTTGCTTTAAACCGGAAATACATATTTAAATTTATGGGAGGAAAACTAGATTGTCGCTCTAAATCTGTTTATCAAAATACCACGTCTCGTCAATTTCACTTGTATTTGTATGATGTGTGCGTCAGATGTTCGTTAACGAACGCGAATGAGAGGGCACCTCTAGTAACCGACCAACAACGCGAGCCTTCCACACTTCCTTATACAATATCTCCACTAGGTCGCTTTTATTATACCCTTTTCAATATATTTAGAACACTTAAGCATGTTTAAAGATATATTAATGTATACGCACATAAAATAGTTCACGAATAAGTGCAAACCTCGCGTTGTTTAATAATATTTGTAATATGCAGTAAAATTGGATATACAGCAATTAAATTACAATTCTTGAATAACGATTGCAAAAGTATTTCAATAGCTGCTTTTTAGCTACCATTCATTACATTCCTATTCTTTTCGCTTGCACACACTTACTCTTTCACTTACAAAACGGAGAGCGCAAGGCGTTCTCAAACTTAATATACTCTATGTACCTTTGGTATAGAATATAAAAACTAGTATTTTAACCTATTTAGCCCGTAGTTAACATTACTTTATGTTTTTCCTTCGCGTTTTCGTGTCGCATGTTAGCGGCTGCACCTCTCCGTCAGTTGGGCTGCTATTTTGCCTGTAGTTCGTCTGGTCTCTCGATTTTTTTCTATTTCACAATACCTTACAAAAGTTTTGCTAAGCCAGACTCTATTATTTTTCAAAGCTTACGATTTCTTCCAAAAAGTAAGTGCCACTCAGAACCGAAATTGTTCTGGTACCAATGTTTAATTTCTTTTCGGTTCCAAGAATATCGGTTCTCGGATACCGGTACACAAAAAATGAAAATGAAAATGGTTCTGAGTTTTAATCGGTTCTTTTCGGTATACGGTTTCGGTTCTGGTGTCTGTCTGATTCCCTGACCCAAATTATTCGAGTGCGACTTAGAAAAACCATATACGCCTTTCGAACTTTCAAACTGTATCGTTAAGTTTTGGAATCTTTCGATAACATGTAAGTTGCGATTCGCTAGTTCAAAATTCTGATTTTCTTCATATTTCTATATATTTCACTATGACAAAACCATTGTCACGGTGACCAGAATTACATGGGCTATCGATTCGTTTGAACCATCTAAGTCGCCAGGACTTGATAACATATATCCTGCCCAACTACAACAAACTATTGGGAACACAATGACCTGGCTTTGCACCATCTATGTAAGCTGTCTTAAGGTCAACTATATACCCACTAGGTGGAGAGAAACTAAAGTGGTATTCATACCGAAAGCGGGGAAAGATTCATAGGCCAATCAGCCTATCCTCGTTTCTTCTTAAAACTCTTGAGAGACTTATAGATGTACACCTGAGGCAAATTATAAGTTCCGCTCAACTAGCACACACGAAATATGCATACAGCAAGGGTAGGTCTATTGAAACCGACCTGCACTCTCTGGTCTCAAGGATTGAAAGAACACTTGAAGTAAGAGACTTCTCGTTAGTAGCGGAGGGTGCCTTTAATAACGTCCAACCTAACGCCATCACCTCTGCCTTGACATATGTGGGAGCAGATGTGCCGCTAATAAGATTCATCAACCAATTGCTAACCAGCAGGACGGTGTACTCCCAACTTGGCGATGCAACTGCTCGCAGATGTGTTAACAGAGGCACTCCGCAGGGAGGTGTTCTCTCTCCGCTGCTGTGGGTTGTAACAGTTAACCAAGCGTAGTGGTGGCTTACGCGAACGATATTGCCATCTTTAAATGTTGAATGTTTCTTCAAACGCTTTGTGACCCCGCACTGACAACACTTGCTCAGTGGACAACTTCTTGTGGCTTGTGCGTGAACCCAGCTAAGACGGAATTAGTGTTTTTCACGAGAAAGTACAAAATTCTTGATCTTGTCCCTCCTAAAATCAAGGGAGTAAGCCTTGCGTTTGGTGACAATGCCAAATACTTGGCTGTCGTTTTGGATAGGAAACTACTCTGGAACGACAACATAAATGAACGCATTAAAAAGGCAACCATTGCTCTTTTCTTTTGCAAAAAGGCCTTAGTACATTCGTTTTAGTACGCCCCATACTACTCTACGGAGCACTAGTATGGTGGCGAGCACTCGGGTAACAATCTGCCCTGAATAATCTACATAAAGTACAGAGAAGTGCGGAAATATGTATAAGCGGCGCTCTCCGAACGACACCAACGGAAGCGCTAAATACTATTCTTCACCTTCTACCACTAGACCTTGTTGCAAAGCAAATTGGCTATCACAACAGCCCTAAGACTACGAGAATCCGATGCCTGGAACAGGGTTAATTCGGGACACTCTAACATACTCGAAGAACAAGAGAGTACTGTATACCACAAACAACTTTCGACAAATTATACGACGTCCATATCCCAAGCCGACACGATTGGGACAACCTTCCCCATAGCAGAGCTAACGCTATTAACATCTACACTGATGGTTTCTCTCCCAACCTAGATTTGAACTTATCGTTCCGCCTTCCTGATCACTGTAGTGTGTACCAAGCAGAGGTAGTAGCCATCCAGGAAGCTGTCACCTGCCTTAGCATACTCACGGTCAAAGAAGGAAACGTATTTATATACTCAGTTAGTCAAGCCGCGCTTAAAGCACTTGACTCACATATTAACAATGCTGAAACACTTACGGAATGTCGCTTATCTCTGAATGAGATCGCACGACATTTCAGTATGCACCTTATATGGGTGCCTGGACATCGCGACATTAAAGGAAATGAGTCTGCGAACAAACTGGACAGAAAAGGTACCACCATAGGTGCCTATGGCGACATATAAGCTTTACACAAAAGCTGAAACACTTCGTCGCGGTACGAATCGGTGGAAAAACCTTTCCTTCTGTGTAGTAGCGATGTTTACGTGGCCAACATTCGACCAAAAACGTACTAACAACACTTTTACGTCACAGAAGAGACCACATATCACTTCTGGTGGGGACCCAACACGGGCACTGTCTTATGGGCAGAAACGCAGCACGCCTAGGCGTCACTTACCATTAGAGCTGCAAAAATATCGATAGTACTAACGATATATCGAATAAATGGTTTTTTTTCCACACTATCGATGGTAATTTTTTTTGGCATTTTTCGCTAGCGTTGAGAAATCAAATCGGTTTTTAGACATGGGTCATGGGTAAGGAAAATAAATATATATGATACGAAATATGTTGCTAAATTAATAGTAAACATTGCGCTTAGATAATGATTTACTGATTTTGGCGGCCCTTAAACTCAGTGCTCATCATCAGCAGCTATGGTCGGGTGTGGCGCACCGATAGTGTGTGTGGCTGCTGGTGCGGGAGGTCTGGGTTCCCGCCTCGAACCATCGATAAACAATTTTGTTTCTTTCTTTAAAAATAGCTTTTACAGCTGTGTAGTAACTAGCCAAGTAACTCGGCCTTAAACTGTAGGTCCTTTTCGCTTGTGCGAAAAATTTTAAGCACACACTCCAAGATATTGAGAGAAGCTTGGCCCTCTTTGGTGCTGTTGAGCCAATTTCACATTTACATCATCAGCAACAACAACAATTTCATTAAAATTACCTGCTGTCTGTGGTCTTTTGCACAATTTGAACGGCATTACCAGAGCTATTAATACTGCTGAGGGTCATATGAAGCACTCTTATGCCTAACTGGAGCGATAAAATAGGTTTCTGGTGTATGAGGAGCGCACCATTCCCAGCTTTCCCAATTCGGAACCTCAGATTTAAGACAGAAGGGTTTAGATTAGATTTTTGGAAAATGAGTGGGTTCTACTTAAAAAGCCACCACAACAGGCAATCCTTGATACAGAGCTGCCAACATCTTTTGAAAAGCCGCTTCCTTTAAACCACTGTTCCAGTTCATGAATAGCTACAAAGATTAAGAACAACCAATCAGATGTCATCATTAAAATGTGTCAATATTGGAGAAAGCACATTCCATGGAACATGGAAATCAAGATTATATACGTTTAGTTTCAGTGCTTCCCAACCGATACCCCTTTTAAATCGTGTGCTACACGTTTTCTTTGCGTGCCTGCCACATCAACAGAATCTGAAAGAAAGTTCAGCAAAGCTGGAAGTATTATAAGTGATAGACGGGCTTCCTGAAAAGCAAAAATTTGGACATACTGTTATTTATTAACTTGAATTGAAATTTAGATCTCAATAATTTATGACAAGACTTCATCATTCAAGTTTATATGTATTATTCTTACAAAAGAAATTGGAGTCTGAAGATCTCATTAATTTATGAAAGGAAATCGCTCAGTTTATATTCCTTATAACAACATTTTGAATCTATTAGCTCTAATTAATTAATCTTTTAAATAAATGGGAGTTAGTTGTAATATACATACATAGGTATGTTTATTCTCTGTTTTCATTCACATGTGAAGAAACCGATATTGTCGATAATATCGACATTTTGTCTAAAAACTATCAAAAAAATCGAATAGCGTCACCATCGATAGTTTTGCAGCTCTACTTACCATGACCTCTGCAGAAGTTGCGGATACGAAGAATATGAGGAATCGGTACAACACCTTTTTGGCAATTGCCGCGCCTTGAGTAGAAGGAGACTCAGGACACTTGGTCAACCTCTGCTACTTAACCTCTAGGTTCAGTAACGAGGACCCCCCTCAGTTTTAAATAGGGTAATAGGGAATATATATGGCAGTGGGAGAGCGCCTTGTCGCTCTCAGCCATCGCAACCTAACCTAACCTACACTTCCCCCAAAGTTTTGACTCCTTTTTCACAAAAATGAAAGTTGGTGACCCCCTCATAGGCGACTCCCCACCAAACCATTACATAAGCCTGGATGGTGACATCTCTGAACTTTCGAAATGAGTTCAAACGCTTGTTTTGATGACACACAGCATACACTCTTTCGTTCTGTTTGTTGAACGAGACCTCTATGGTCAACATTTTCTCGTCAGTAAACAGAATTCATCTGTGGGCATTGTTTGCGCACTGGCGACGCAATGTTTTCAATGTTGAAGTTGATGTTGTCACAAATTTGACAGAAAAGTTTGCAAGTTTGTGGTTTGACACTAAGGGCCGTTTTCTCATCTAGGTGGATTTGCTGCATTTGCTTTGCTCATGTTCAATGCTAACCATCTAGATAAATTTCGTACTCATCTACTTCACCCTCATTGATTTCAAAACCATATACATGCTATTGCAAATTAAGTATTTTTATGTATCCGCGCCGCATATGGTCACACAGATAGGTCTGGAAAAAGTCTTAGTAAGGAAAACACTTTTGTTTTCTGTGCTATCGATCTCAAATTTGTTATTTATTAGTATGCTTCCACATAATTCTGCTAATTTTGATCCAAATCGGAACACTAGCATATAGCTGCCATAGCAAACGAATCCCCCTCTTTCCACACCAAGAGGAGATAATTAATTGCAGACTGCAATTGTGCTTCCATGATTGATAGAGAGAGAACGAGATGTTGCCGGCTGGCCTGTTATTATTGCCGGTATCAAATTACCAGGCAACGTTGACCACAAGACACAAATTGCTGTAGTAATTAAATGAATCCCGACAGGATTCTGTGAATTTCGTTTGAGCAACTAGAGCTGATAAGTCGGTGACATTTTGAACAAACGAAAGCGCTCATAATTATACTCGCAGTCCTGTAATTATTTGTCCTTTTTAAAAAATATACATAAAATTAATCCCCGACTGACATTTCAGCCCACTGGCAACTGGGCTGTTTAATCTAGAGATCGCATTTATTAGTTTTCTATGCCTTTTCATAATTTCACAAACTTTGATAAAAATCGGACAGCTATAGCAAGTATAGCTGCCATAGAAAAGATAGGTCTGAAAAAAAGTCTTAGAGCCGTTTTCTCATGTTGGTGTTTATGCTGCATTTGCTTTGCTCATGTTCAATGCTAACCATCTAGATGATTTCAAAACTATGATTCATTGATTTCAAAACCATGTACATGCTAATGCAAATTAAGTATTTTTATGTATCCGCGCATATGGTCACACTGAAAAATATTTGAAAGCCAAAAACAACTGCTGCTAAAAACAGTCTAAATTGTTATTAAGTAAACCAAAAATGGAAAATATTGGATGTGCCTTTAATATACAAGAAATATACAGACATTGCTGAAATTACAGATGCACATTCTGATTCCCCCTAGTTCATTGCTTAAGCTAAGTTTACACATCCAAATAATTTGGCTAAATTTTGATAAAAATAGCCTTGGTTAAAGATTTTACAGGATTAAAGACTTAAGCTATGGTTCCACGTAATAAATACTCAAATAATTTGATCAAATATGTCCGGAAAGTTCCACAATTTGGCCTATTGTAACGCTACTTTTGGGCCGGGGTGTAGCTCCAAGGGGGTAGGGGTCACAGAAATTTCTTTTCTTTGTTTTGTAGTCGGTGGTTGCTCTACACGAATTTCCCTTGAGTCCTCCCAAAAAGATTACGAGTGGCGGATCGATCGAATTTTCAATGTATTTCTTTATTCAGGGGGGTTACTTTTTTCTTGACTTAGCTCTAACTTATATTACTTGTTCCTCGGAGCGGTGGGGAGCCGTGGGTGCTCTCGTGCTGTCCTCCAAGGGGCTGCCTGTAAGAGTAAAATGAGTTCCAGAGGAGTTTCGGCGTTCGTTAGTCTTCGTGAAAATCTCTGCCGTCAATGAGCCGTTTTTCCAGGGGTTTGGTACCCTGGGGGATCCTCGTGGTCTTGGGTGGCTGGCTTCCGATGATGATCTAGAGGCGGTAGATGGGGTATTCTCTACGCTAGAATTATGATATTCCGGGAACCGATTAATGGTATACACCGATGCGGGCGTACTCTGAGCCACAAGATTGGGTATAAGGCGCCCTCCAGGCGAGGATTAGGGTCTTCTGGGCAGATGTGAGGAGTATGGACAGATGCAGGGCGCACTCTGAGCCACGAGGTTGGATGCAAGGCGCACTCCAGGCGGATCTATGGTACTACGATGTTGAATGACTTACCTGCACGCTTTGAGCTCTGATCTAGAAGTGATCTCTCTGGAGTTTAAGTTCGTCTTATATAGCGCTCGCTCTGTCTTTGGGCTCACGCCATGCCGAGCAATATCCTAACGCGTTTGCTCATTTTGCTCGACACTTTCTCGATAGCTATCGATGTTTTCGAATTAGGCGGCCTTATTTGAAATAACAATGTCCGATACCAGTTTGAATTTTAACGGTGGGATTCTTTATTTATATTTATACCATTTTGTATTTTATAGCCCAATTTTCATGAAATTTTGTCAAAATTATTTGCCTGTGAGAACATCGCTTTCGACCGAAGTCGTTTTAAAAGAAAAACCTTCTCCTTCTCTGTAAAATTCTTGCTTTAATTTATAAAATTGGCGCGCAATAAAAAAAAAACAATTATCAGCCGAGTGCTGCCAACCTAGCATTATACCATTCCAGCCCTCCCGGTATGATTGTGGCTCAAATGCCCGAATTTATAATCAACCTACATGAGACAACCAATTGAACAAAAATTATCTAGTTGCAAAATATAGATGGATTTCGATTTGAGCAAAAACATGAACATGAGAAAAGCGGCCCTAACTTTTGCTTCAAAGAAGGAGGCTCTTTGCGAGCCGGCTTCAAACTATGCATCCTAGTGCTTGGTTTCATACATTCTATCGCCTATTTCCAGTTGCCTCAAACTGGGATTGCTTTTGTAGAGTGCCTTAAAGAGTAGTGTTGGGTAATGGTTGTTCTGAACAACCAACTTGTTCATTTCACTGAAAATGAGCGCGTTCACCAGCATAAACCAACCATCTAACATAAATCATCAATCAACAAAAAAGTGTTTGGCTGCTGGTGAACGTGTTTGATAGAATTTTAAGGCAACAGTTTTGTATTTTTGGCAACTAATAGCTAAATAAAATTAAGAACAGACTGTTAAATTTATATGACCGTCGTCAATAGCATCAACTGCTCCTAGAATCCCCTTGAATTTTCCTCAAAACTTTGTTAACCATTCAAAATTTGTTGTAATCCCGGCAAGAATGTACACAACAAACTCGAATATCTGATGGCCAGATCTTTTTCCTATTTAAAAACGGTAATTTAGTAATATGAAGAACTCCTGTGTTTTGCCAGCAGCCAAATTACATAACGCTGGGTTTTATTAAGATTTACTTTCGCTATTAGTTCATCCAGGGCAACGCAAAGAATGGTCTGCAAATGTTCATTTTAATAAAGTATTTAATGGGCAATGAGATGAGAGTCCTTAACGATGCACGGGACATCATGATATAATCCTTGAATTTGTCCATTCTGTAATTTTGTACTGTCACTTCAAAGAACAACTGGGAGCGCACGCGAGGCTGCTTCGTTTTGAATAGGCGGCTTTTCAAGCTTTCCTCCTCCACCAGTAGAGCCTTCAGAGCCTTGCACGAATTTCCGTGAGCTACTTGCGAAACCACGTCCTCTGCCAATTCATTAATTAAAAACAAAGAAGTTTCCACATTCATTTTGTTTTTGTCTTCATTAAATTACTTGTTTGTTTACAACTGACAGCTGTGTGCTATCGATAACAAACCACAATCAAGCAATTCTAACAAACTATTTCTTTGATGTATTCACATCTGACACAATCACGAAAATTAGCAATCATGTTTGCACATCATGCCTGTTCACCAGCGCAATCTAACAAAAATAGTCGATTTTTTGTCATCGATTTATGCTGGTGAACGCGCTTAATGTTTACTTGTTCTTTTTTCTAAGTGAGTCAACTCACTCAAATTGCTCACTTGTTCACTTGTTCGAGGCTAGGTCTATGGCGAAAGGTTGTGTGAGCGCACGATTTTTTTGTTTTGCCGTCGGGATTTCGAAGGGGTGGGTTTCTTTAGCACTGATCGCTGTATTGTTTTTGCACATATGTACCTAATTGGTGTGAATGTGCGTCGTTTACTCTCGCGCCCACTCTCCCGCTCTCTCTCGCGCTCTTAGCAAAAGCGCTTAATTCAAAATTTGGTTGAGCACCATACCTGTTATAGTAGTATCATCCCTGCAGGGAAAGTGTCTAGTTTACAACCAGAAATATACCTGTCTCTAAAAACATGCAACTGGTTGCACTTCCTATCCAAAACAATGTATTGAAGTCGTCCATTTTACACAGACATGTCATAGGCATGTGACAATTGTCCCCGGCAGCAGCCATTTGCAACCAGTTTAGTGCCAGATGGCATAGGCGGGAGAGAATCGTCCCCTGCAGCAGCCATTTTCAACCAGTTAAATACCAGTTCACCTTTGAGTGTTCCTTATGACAGTCTGTTTAACAGTACATCGAAATCTGTAGGTCAACTCACTCATCACCAATTCGATTGCAACCAGTTAAAGTTCAATTGTATTACAACTAGCTCAAATTAGTATTTTAAACAAACATTTCTTCGGAAGCTAATATTTGTTTTTGCCCAATTCACCCGAATCTAGCTATTTTGCTACCAGTTATATTCTACTAGCATTCCAACTAGGTGAAGGACAGTTTTGTTTTGTTACTAGTTGACAATTTCTCTGCAGAGATGGTACAGCCCACAGAACAACACACAGACAGACGGAACAGCTCACAGAGCAAGGCAGACAGAACAGTTCACAGAGCAAGAGATACAGAAGAACTCTCTGAGCAAGACAGACTGAAGAATTCGCTGCTAAGCACTGCTCTTTATACAGGAGGTCTATCTCTATATCCGCTGGGCTGAAAGGTGTTTATCTTTAAGATGTCTTGCTGCCTGACCGGAGGGTATTGGAATAGCTCTCCACTCTGGCAGCGGCTCTCTCTCATGTTTCGGGGAGAAGCTACTGAGGGGATATTAAATTGACTGGCTTCAGTCCCAGCCAGGCAGTTAGGAAGTTAGTTGAAGAGATTTCAGCCTCTGAGCTGATTCTGGCCAATTCTGAGTTGGGAAAGAGTTGTGCGTGTTGGTTGTTCGGGGCAGTAGTTTCTCATCTATCTATGGATTTCTTTATTCACGCTCAGGGCATCGCTGGCTCACATGTTGTTACATGGAGGAAGGGTGTAATTTGCATGTTGCTCCAGTTCTGTCTCTCTCTCTCTCATCTTCGCGTGCAAAAAGAGATTATCGAACGTCGCCACCAGGTTTAGAATTACCAACTGAGACATCGGGGTGGTAGATCGCAGGGATAGTTTTATACTCTAGAGATTTGGGCCATTACCCGATTTGAAACTGTTTATTTGAGATTACAAAATCGCATAGTCTCGTCCCTACTTGACCTCCTTCTCCATCTCTTTCTCTATTGTTTAGCTACAGCAAACGCGAGGAGGCACAGGAGGCCATGAAAGCCCTAAATAACACGGTCCCAGAGGGCGGCTCTCAGCCCATTTGGGCACGTTTGGCCGAGGAGCATGGCAAGGCAAAGGCCGCTCAATTCATGTCTCAAATAAGTGGAATGGGTGGTGGGCCACAGCAGCCGCCGCCTCATCATCATCAGCAGCAGCAGCCACACCACAATCCGCATTTGCAGCAGCAGCAGCAGCAGCACTATCACCATCACCAGAAGCAGCAGCAGCAGCATTATCAACAGCAGCAACAGCAGCAGCAGCAGCAACACCATCAGCAGCAACAGCAGCATCACCATCAACAGCAGCAGCAGCACCAGATTAACCACCACCAGCAACAGTTGCCGCATCACATGCAACAGTTGCATCATAACATGGGTGTCAATGTCGGAGTGGGCATGAGCATTGGCGTGGGCGTGCCTCTGCCGATGCATGGCGGCGGTGTCGGCGGCGGCTACCATCACATGGCACACAGAGGTAGATCAAATAGACAAGCACGATCTCAAAAACCGCATCCATATAACAATGCACAGAAATTTATTTAAAATCGCAATTAATTTCTTTACACAATATTAGCTGCATCTCACAGGTGAAGTGTTCATGCTGCCATTGCCAATTTGCAACCACTCCAACTTCTCCAGCCAGCAACATTGCAACTGCAACCACCACCACCACCACCGCAACCACAACCACCGCAACCCAGCTACGGTTTCGGCTATTTTGCACCAGTAGCAACAGCAGCAGCACCATACATCGCTTCCTATCAGCCAGCAGCAGCAACAGCTACAGCAACAATAACATCAACAGCAGTGGCAACAACATCAGCAGCAGCAGCAGCAGCAGCAACAACAACAACAACAGTGGGTACAGTGGGAATCGTGGGAGCTGGAGCTGGAGTCGTCACACCAACACCAACAGCATATGCTTACTATCAATATGCGAATGCCAGTTACGTAAATACACTCAACTACTATGACCAAAGCTCAGGCGGTTTGTGTGCCCTGGGTTTGGTTTATGTGGCCTACAAAAACCAACAGGAGGCTGCCCAGGCGGCGGCCGCCCAACAGGCTACACTGGCTTTGGCGGCACATCATCGGAGTGGTGGGGGCGGTGGCAGCAACAACATCACCAGCATCTACTATACGGCTAACAACTGAATTCCATCTATTTCAGAGAAACCAAAAACAAAACAAAGAAACTCTCTCTCACAATATAAGACACACAACATCCACTTATATATTGTATGTAACAACCACACGAGAGAAGATAAGCATAAAATAACGGCATAGTTTGGTGGCAAAAAACAAAAATACATTAGAGCAAATGAAAAGCATTGGCAGCAAAGAATCTAAAATGAGATGCAAAAGAGAACACAAGAATTGAATAAACACACCTACACACACACACATACACGAATCACACACTCACTCACACACACACACTCACACACACACACATATATATAAAGGAAGATTCCTGAAAACACGACACTCCAATTCCAAATGAATTTGTATAAAACTATAACACAAAAACACGACAAAAAAACTATACAAAAATCATTTTGTAGACAAATAAACACAATTGAGAGGAAGAGGAGGAGGATGAATGATAATTATAATAAAATCCCTGTCCTCTACCCCCCACCACCCCCCCCCCCCACCCCGTACACACACACACACACACACACACCTACAGTTTGTACAAAAGTGCGAAGCAAATAACCGCGCTTGCTTTTTAAAACATAAATTATTGACACACACACACACCCATACACACACACTCACTCACAGACACACACACACACACATATATATACATATAGATATATATAAATGAATGTATAAACTATTCCCCCGCTGAATATGAAATAAAAAAAAAAAGTAAGCTTTTTCCAATAAAAACCACCCCCAGAAAAAACTGAAAACCCCTAATAAAATATTCCCCCAAAACAAATTTTTTTTTTTTTTTTTTGTCTAAATGTAACTTTTTAAAAACTAGTCTTATATTATGATAATAGTTAAGGCTCATTTAAAAAATTTTTTTTTCAGACTAAATTTAATTGATGAAAGAAATCAAGCGAAAATACATGTATGTACACTACAATTAAAATGATAAATCTTAATAAAAAAAAAAAACAAAATACAAACAAAATAAAACAACAAGAAAACACTTTACAAACAATATATGATTATGATAAATGTATGATGTTAAATGTATGCTTAACTAAAAAAAAAAAAACTAGGTAATAAGAGCAAAAACTCTTAAGAACTCACCAAGATGAGAGGAAATTTTGCAATGTGAACCTACGATTATACACCTATACATACAGTATGTCCAACAAAGTGTTTTGACACTGAAACACATTTAAGTAGCTTTTTTTTTTTTGCAAAAAAAAGAAGTTTCTAGAACTAGTATGCAACAGAAAGTAGCCAAATCCATCTAGTTTTATAACTATTTTTAAGTGTCGAGAAAGTGTTTTGACCAGGGTATAAAACCAAATCGTATTTCGATTCCGGTTACCAAAGTTTTGCAGTGTTAACACTATCAGTGGCCGTGTTCAGCAGAACAACTTGCTCCCTGATCAAGTATAAATTTGCAATTATCTTAATACTAAACTCGAGAGATGCGGCATCATAATAGCCAATTTTTTGAGGTATCATGATACAGGGAGCATGTATCAAAGAAATAATACGCTACTTTAAGGGGTTACATGGGTTTCGTGGGTTAAAAAAATCGATTAATTTCTACAACATCTCAAGAATATTATCCTAAATTTTCAAGTCGATCCGAGTAATAGTTTTGGAGATATACAGCCATGCTCCCATTTTCGCTTTCGCAAAAATTTTACGATTTTGAATCCAAATTTGCTCTTGAAATCGCAAAAAATTTGCGAAAGTTAAAATGGGAGCATGGCATATAGTCTAAAGAAGTGGCGCGCTCCAGGGTAGCTGGGCTTAGCACTCAAACTTTTAAACGCGTTTTTCTCAAACTGTGTTTTCAAAGACGGTTGTCAAGATTTCTCGAAAACTACTTAACCGATCTTGATGAAATTTTACACAGGTGTTCGAGATACAATTTACTCGTGCTTGGACGAAGGATTTTTTTGTTTTTCAATTACAACTATTTTAAAAAAAAAAACAAAATGTTAAGCAAATTTGACCGATATTTTCATTTTTTTGGAAAAATGTCTGGCAAAATTTCAATTTATCCTTTTTTTTTTTTCTTTCCTTCGTTCAAGCACGTGTTTATGGTCTTAACTAAAACACTTATTTTGGTTTTTTTCATTTTGTATGATCCTGTCAGGAGTTATGCTGACAGCGCGGACGCACCTTTTTTTCAATGGAGGAGTTTTCATTTTTTTTTTTTTTTTTTGAATATTTCAGAAATTATTCTTAAAGTTGATAGTTAGCGACCTTTCTAAATTGTAGAAATTTGAGTATTGCCGGCTCTAGGTCAAGTGAAACACACAAAAATGTATGATGTTTTCCAATATATTTCGGTTGCTCCTCGGCAACCATCTTCAGGGACACTACAAAACAATTTACCAATTACTCAAATTTCTACAATTATTCTTTAAATATGTAACTATAAGGCAGAAAAAAGTTTGAATTAAATAAATAATTTTTTACATAGAAAAAATATTGAAAATAGGCCTTTTTTTACCCGACAAAACCCATGTAACCCCTTAAAGTGATACTGCTCCCCCTCCAACAGAAGAAACTATTCGATACAACATTTTTTTTTCTGATACCTGCTCAGGGATCAGTTATTCTGCTGAACACGGCCCAGTATGTCTGGAAAAAATTCACATTTTGTACATTTTTTATTGCCAAAAAAAAAAGTTGACTTTTAAATGATAAAATGTTGTTTTTATTTTAAACTGTTTCTGTATCGTTTTTAGAACTAGAGTATGCAACAGAAAGTAGGCAAATCCATCTAGTTTTATAAATATTTTTAAGTGTCGAGAAAGTGTTTTGATCAGAGAATTAAACCGAATCGTATTTAGGTTCCGATTCTAACTGTTTTGTTAAAGACACAACGAAAGAGGTTAAAAAAAAGATTAGCAACTAAAAAAATGTATTTTCCATAGAGAACTTTAAAGTTATGACAGTATTGATGTAATGATGCACGAAATATGCATCGACTTTGTCTCCACTTTCAAAAACATTAAGGGGGGAGCCTGCTTTAGAAACTTCAAAAAATCGATTTTTCCGAGGACTTTTTTGGAAAGGAAAGAAATATTCGATTAAAACGAAACTTTCAGGTTTTATTGTTATATATTTCAACAGACTTCTCAAATTTTTTGCATTGAAATATATGTCATATTATGCCTGGTACAAGCATTTCGTCGAGGCGCCTCGGGAAAGATGCAGGTCGCAATTTCCATCTGAAACAAAAAAACCCAAACAAATTTTATATTTTCAATAGTATAGCTTCTAGTTAAACCAAGAAAATTGAACAAAAAGTGAGAAATTCAAAAATTTTTGGCAAATTAAAAAAAAATTTCGTTTTTTGAAAAAAAAATTCACTTCAGATTGTTTAAAAAGTGGGTTAATCATAACTTTCTTAAGGTTTTTTAGGTTCAACTAGAAGAGAATTTAATCCCGAATACAATAAATTTTGTCTTGTTTCCCCATCTTTCCCGCCAATTAGGAAAAATCGTAAAAATGAAAAACCTAGAAATCGCACGTCAAAGTTTTCGTATATAAAAAATCTCGACGCTTGCTCACTATTTCTCCTGTAACTTTAAAAATATTTTGAATTTGCTTCTGAAATTTTAGGAACACATTCTTGAATAGTTTGGGTAGACATTTATGCAAAAAAAAAAATTCGATTTTTTGAAGCCTCTAAAGCAGGCTCCCCCCTTAAAGGCGCAAGCACACATGAACTGACGGCAGAACTAAAGGCTGATCTTGACAATTAACCACGACGCTCCAGGCATGCTAGTGTGCACAACAAGCACTGGTTTGATCTTTAATATTCAGTTGTAAGTTCAGCTTTTTGGATTTAATCAATCATGTTTGTTTATTTATAAATCAACGCCGATTATTTCTTAATGAAACAATTAAGTGATAATAGCCAACTCTGCGTATGAGTTATTTACAAGAACTTTAGAGCCGTTATAACTTGACTTGTTTTACTTTTTGTTATACAGCTATACAAAAAGCATCAGATAGTGGACCATGACCTTAAAACTTTCATATTCAGGAGGTCCCATCTAATGTACATATTGCTCACTTACTTCTAGACTGTGGCATAACTCAAAAAATTTGATTTTAAACTTCTCAATCGATTTAACCACGAGAAACTAGTTCTTATTGTTTTGGGTTAATCTAGTAAAATATTACAAATTTAAAATTAATGGTGAAATCGACTCAACTGAGTTGGTTGGCCAAATTAACCTCAACGTTCCAATTAGACCGACTCGTAATTTTATCCCCCTATCACTAAATCGTTGTAATACTAACTATGCGTTGCATGAACCGTTTCGTGTCCTCTGTGCTGATTACAATAAACTCTACCGAATAATTAACTCTGAAGCTTCTCTTCCTGCTATAAAAATTTCTATTTTAACTTATTTAGCCCGTAGTTAACATTACTTTATGTTCTTCCTTCGCGATTTCGTGTCACACGTTAGTGGCTGCGCCTCTCGGTCGGTTGGGCGGGAGGTGGGGTGCTATTTTGCTTGGGGTTCGCGCGTAACAAGCTTAGGCTTGGTGTCGCATGGGCCACTTGAACGTACTGCGCATTGTACGTCAACGTCCATATGTATAAAAGAGCTCATTTAATTAGTCAGTTTAGCTGGCTCTAGGTCCAAAAAAGTTGCGTTTGTTCACAACTGTAAACAACTTACTTAAGCTCATTATAAAAATTGTAAAATATGATGTTTTAACTGCAAGCCCATGGATCTTTGAGCAATATCGACTGCAGGACAACTGCGATATGACGGCTCTTGCACTAACATGAAAAGTGAAACTGTAAAATGACATAGCGACATATTCCCAACTCACATCGAATGTATAAAAGATATCAATATGAAAATTTTACACAATATAGAACACAATACAGCGAATATTTCTGCATCCATAAGTCAAAGGTTAAAATGGGCATTTTAAGCCACCTTAAGCTCAAATTACCAAAAGTCTAGACTTGATGCACCATTTCCACAAACAGCTTCGTATTCGGTACACGAATATCATATAAAATCTCCAATATACTGGACCTTGTTGGCTAATGTAATCTTCTTCGTCCGATCCATTATAATCAAGTTTGTGTTTAAATGAGAGACTAAAACAGATCACACCCAAAAGATGTAATACGTCTTTAAGACTTGCCGAACCCACAAATACGTTCTTCGTTATGTGGATCAAGTCTACATAATATCGATTCGCACACGGCAGCTAATTCTAATGAAGAAGATTACGTTGATGACTATTCTAATATTTATAAAAAAATTTAGCTGGCCGGCGAACTTCCTACCGCGCATAGTAAATGAATGTATTGATACCTCTTAGCTAACTTAATGTAATGAATGAATGCGCAAAATTTTATTAAGTTTTAAGATTAGGATAACATGTTTAAAGAAAATGGTACATTTGCTTTGATGAAACTACGTAATTTGCTGCATAGTTTACACTTGCAGTATTTTTCAGTTATGCCAGTCTTGAAGTAAGTGAGCGATATGTATGTAGTTACTTTACTTAGGGCCGATTTCACATCTTCTACATAGAGCTATCTGTCACATAAACTAACAAATAACAGAGTAAAATCTAAAACTATCTGACACATAGCAGCTATCTGGGAGAAGAGAAATCGGCCCTTACTTTAATTTCTTTTCCACATTGCTCGTCATTCAATTCTATATCTTAAACGCATTTAAAAAATGTTAGGGTAACAGGGTTGTCCACAAGAAAACTTATCAAGCATGTTTAAGGCTTTCTTTTTCTTTCACATTCAAAGAAAGAGAGTGTACTTGAAAAAGGCGATAGCGCAAACAACAACAATATGTGTGAATACTTATGTTTTCATACGAACAAATTGGCAGTGTAATAAAAAATATACGGAAAGATGAGAAAGGTAAAGATTTTGGTTAGCTGCTTTGTCTCTTTCTTGTACGCTCTCTTTCTTTTGTGAATAAATACATACTTTTATGTATGTTAAATGTTCATTGTACATTAGATTGTCTTTTTTTTTGTATGAAAAATGTGAGGAGGCCCCTTGATTCGTAAGTTTATGGTGCATATTTAACGTCAAAACAAAAAAAAGTTGAAAAAGTTATGTTTTTAAAGGGCGCGAAGAGGCTTCAAAGTTTTCAATAAATTTGGCATTTTTGTTTAAAATCTCAATAACTTGACAAATTTTTAAAAATTTTACGACCCGACGCATGTAGCACAGATTTCATTGTTGAAATGTTGATGTAGCTTAAGGCGTTTGGGGAATTTTTAGTTCAAACTTTATGGCTTCCTGGCGCCCTTTAAAACTGGAAGTTGTGGTGTAATCTATGATACAAAAGGAATACGTTAAGGGGGCGCACCTCTCGAAATTAACATTTTTCATAAAAAAGGTACTCAATTGTACCGAAATTACCACCGAAATTAACCTATTTATATGTTTCTGTTTCGGTACTCATAACCGGTTAGTTGAATAATAATGTTTCGTTTACAAATATTATAGTGTTTTTAGCGGTTTTAAAGGTTACGGCTTAAATCTCTGGTTTTAAAATTTTGTCAAGACAATTTCTGGACACTTTAAAATGAGGATTTTGATTTGTTTTTTAGCAAAATAAGTGAAAAATGTGAATTTTTTCGTGTGTCAAACACTTTCTAAACATATAATAGATGTAAAATTGACTGTTCACATTGAAATTTCACCTAGCCATTCACTTATATGGCCATTACTCATAATACAAAAAAATAAAAGGTAGTGCAATGCGTCACAGACTCAAAATTTTTGAACCAAAATGAAAATGAATTAAAATTCAAATTCCCAATCCAAAGACTAAACTGTCAAATGACGTTACAGACTCACAAAGCAAGTGTTTGCGCTACCTTGTATTCATCTTTGTGAGTTTTAGTATCTTTGATAAGAGTCACTTACACACAAGCACACATAAACACACCCATACACACACACACACACACACACACACTCCAAGGCATGAAAATTGAAACGGATAAAACTAGCGAAAACTTTTAGTGAATATTTATAGAGCCGTAACTCAAATTTGACAAGATTTGCAAGAAATTTTACCAATGGGAAGCCGAAACCATTTGAGAACTAGCACAATTTTCAGCTATTTTTTCCCAGTTTTATCCCTTAATAGAAGAGAGTTTAAAACAACTCTTTTCCATGCTAAATTAATGTGTGTGCGAGTGTGTGTGTGTGTGTTACCATACGAATAACTACACATACAAGTGTACATTAAAGTTTTTCTCAAATTAAATGCCAAGTTTTTATGCAAATTTTCTCACGTTTACATTTGAAATACTTAACATTTTGGCAAATGTAATCGACACATAACATTTCCTTTAAAATGTAAACAACACTGTAGCTGTAATCCACCCCAAAACCCCAACCAAATATGTATGTTATACCGACCGGTAGGTATGTACTATATATTATATAT
The DNA here is from genome assembly GCA_037044535.1 of Lordiphosa magnipectinata. Classification (NCBI taxonomy): domain Eukaryota; kingdom Metazoa; phylum Arthropoda; class Insecta; order Diptera; family Drosophilidae; genus Lordiphosa; species Lordiphosa magnipectinata. Next base: position 1,941 of record JBAMBO010002219.1, on the reverse strand, counting down.
GTGTATGCAACATACCTAGAAAACTAAAATATATATGGATTTTATATATGTATGGTTCTTAAACTACATAGATCTTATACAGTAGATAAAAAAAAAGAAATCAAAGTAAAAACATGAATTATAATACCATTTAAGTAACCAAAACGTCCCATTAGGTCCATAAGTAAATGTATGTGTATATGAACTTATCATCGATTGATGAAATATATTAGGGTGTTTTCACGTCAACTTGGTTATCAAGTAAACTGTTTCAAAATTGAATTACCAACAAACCACAAAATGTACTGTCAAACAAAAATAAGCTGACATCACCAGCCCAGACCCAGGTCAGGAGATTTAGTTTTTAAATATAATTTTCAGTGTTGAGAAACACTTTATTATGTAGAAAAGAGAAAATATAAAGAGAAAAGAAGAAAGCCAATCCAAAAAACAAATACAGCACAAGCTGCACAAAATAAAACTCAAGCGAAAACAACCACAAGAAATCCAAAGAGAAAACCGATTTTTGTTTGTGTGTGTGTGGTCATTGCTGTCTCAAGCACATGCGTGCGAGCGCTGACTACGCAAAGGCAACCATGTTGTTGCTTTTTAATTTGCCAGAGACATAGGAGAGAGATAGAAGAGAGTCACATATGATGAACCGAACCTTCGTTCGGAAAGAAATTGTTTTTGCTTGTTATCTTATGGAAGCGGAATAGCCTTGGGCAGCCCTTTCGTAGAGTGTACGGTATGAGACTAAAAGTCAAACCTGACCTGGGTTCAAATCTCGGTAAGAGGCATGTACAAAAATGTTTAGTTTTTTTCTTCCTTCTTTTGAAAATTTTACAATTACACAAGCACAGAAAAGTGTGTTCACTACAGTTGAAGATTAAATTTAATTAGTAAACAGTTTACTTGACAACCAATTTGATGTGAAAACCCTATTTGTGTTGTTGGGTCAATATAGGTCAAATACCACTTAAGCATGATAATGGATTAGTCTTAGAATTAGATCTTGTACTGAAGCTTAAACAAGAAATGAAACCAAATTGTCCAAATCTCGAATATTGTATAAGCATACAAACATTCCAATTGTTTTCCAACTTTATTAATTGATTTAAGAACATCAGTTCCTATTCATTTTTTTTTCAAAATGAGATACTACAGAACTTATACAGGAAAAATAAGAAATGAAAGGTCTAAACTGTTCTATAGGAACTATATAATACAGGGATGCAAACCGGTTCTGAACCAAACCAAACCGTCATTCCGTACACTTAAACCGGTTGGAAAACGCTGAACCGAAGCGAAAACAGCAGAAGACAATGGTTCGTTTCGGTTTATTTACGAGTTTGAAGTAGCTCCTACCTTAAGTTAGGTAAATTTAGAAATCTATATATTCAGGGGGTGTTTTGGAAGTCTCTAAAGAAGAAAAGATAAGATTGTGAAGTGATAAGAAAAAGTTGAAATACTAGATTATATGACAGTCAGGGTTTGTAAATATCACTCATTTAAATATCATTGAACAAAAAGTCAAACACTGATATCTACTAGTAAATATCATGAACATTGTTCTCAAAAATATATATCACAAAAATATCACATGATATTTATTACAAGTGATAAATATCACTAACATTTTCATCATGAGTGATTCAAAGATTTTTAAATCAAAATGTAGAAAAATAAAATACAGTTCTCTCTAGCTTTGATGCTCAAATGCAAAGAATAAGGAAATTCAATAGCAATACTGTGACATTGCCAACAGAAGATCCAGCATGGGTTTATCTTGTTGTTTCCTACTGGAAATATGAGGCGCCACTTCAAACTAGTTCACTTAAAAGATGTAGAAGACATGAACGCCAGTGACTTTAAAATTAACTAAAAGCGATGTTTCGAAATCTATTTTAAGCTTAGTTTCGTTGCCTTTTCGTATCTTCGACAACGATACCAAAACGTCGT
>JBAMBO010002218.1:0-93203 GCA_037044535.1 Lordiphosa magnipectinata | reverse complement strand
CATTGGATGAATTCACATCAATTGGTTTCATTTTAATTGTTCTATGGTAGCGATTGTTGTAAATATCAATTAGGTTTTTATACATTCCAACCCACTTATATTTACCATTGAAACTGAATTCACGCCACATGAGTTCTTTTAGTGTTCTGTTAAATCGCTCGACAATTGATGCCTTTAAACTGCTGAATGTTGAGTAATGATTAATTTCATAACTTTTCATTAACGAACTAAATGATTTATTAAAGAATTCAGTACCATCATCAGTTTGCAAGTTCTTGGGAACACCACGCCCCGATTTAAATATTTTCTCCATCGCTTTAGTAACCTCTACAGCACTTTTGGACTTTAATGCTTCACCCCATGCAAACTTAGAAAAAGTATCTATTACTGTTAACAAATAACGATATCCATTATTAGATTTTGCGTACATACCCATTTCTACTAAATCAGCCTGCCATAAATCGTTTATACCCTTTGTTACTACTCTACGTCGTCGAAAGTTCTTGAATGATGGTGCGTGCAATTCATTCACTACCCCCCGTTTACTCATGTTTTTTATTTAATAGGTATTTCTTCTGTTGTTACACCCACTGCTGATATTGTTCCACTATTTAAAAACATATTATACTCAATGGCTCCTAATTTGGAATAAACATCGTTCTGAATTGATTTTTCAAAATTATCTATACGCTGCTTGAGATTAATAATGGTTTTTTCTAGTGCTTGCAATTTTGGATTTCGATAACGATTTGTTTTGGATATTTCTTTTTCCACCCAAGCTAGACTATTATCAACATATTCTTTTGTTACCAAATCATTTGCATGTATTGGGTTGATGCAATTTTTTATTCGTTTTTTCTGAGCATTGAGATTCCCATCCACATCAATAAACAATCCTGTTATATTTTTGTTATCACTGTTCCAGTAGTTTAAATACTCTTTATCATTCGAGTAATGTCCATGTCCAAACTTGTCAAGTGACATGATGAGTATGAGCAAATTAACGTGGGCGTGTCTTAGTTATTAATATTTTCTTGGTGTAGAGATGAGATATTCTCATAGACGAGTCTATCTGTCTTATCAGATTGTGATTTACAATTGCTGCCAACAAAAGTAGTAAGATTATTAATCTTCTCAATAACATTATTGATAATTTTATCAACATTTTCTACCAATTTAACAAGATCAAGTACTTGTTTTTCTAAACTATTAAATTTAATATTTCTACGTTCGAGTGATTGTGAAAAATTAAGGGATTGAATTGCTTTCAACTTTGATATTTTATCATCAACATAGGCTTTCACAACTAAATCATCATTATTTAACGGAAGTGATGAGTTTATTATTCGTTTTTTCTGAGCATTGAGATTCCCATCCACATCAATGTACAACCCTGAGACATTTTTAATCTCTTTTTTAAAATGTTGTGAAAATCCCTTATCATTTGAATAATGACCAAACTTGTCAACTGACATTTTGATTATAAACATAAATTACAACTGCCCACCATATTTATTAATATATAATTTTCGCTTCCCGCAACTCTTCAATTATCGAGACAATTTCATTATTATGATTGTTATTACCAGCAGTTTCTGATGCAATTAGTATTTGTAGTCGATGTACTAGCTCGTTTACATCATCCCAATAAATATAGTTTGGTTTTGATTTCATTAGGTTCATGTACCCTGACCCTATCTTGGAACGAATTGGAGTAGACACAGCTGATGGTTTTGTTGTTGTTGTTGATAACAATGGTTTGATAATTTTAGTATATTTCACTGCTCGAGTTCCTTTTACTTGTCCATTTGCCTCGAAATTTCTTCTATACACATTGGTTTCAAGTAAAATCTCCTTGTATGATTCTAAATCCTTTTCAGTGTAATCAGCAGGCTTATTATAGAATATTAAAGAGTATAGACCAGGTGTTAAACTCCAAGTGTTTCCACTTGATAATTCCATTTTTTTATTTTTTATATTTAGTGTACTGCTACCCAACATTAATTTTTGATTGGTTTTGGTAGGACCATAAGTCTTATCCAAAACTCGATCTCTTAATAGTTGACTGATATTAAGATTAATATTATCACTCGATAATTCGATATCTTTATCTTCTATAGCTGACTGAGAAAAGAATTCATCTTCGTCTTCATCTTCTTCTTCTTCATCATCTTCTTCAGCATCAACATAGTCACTTTCCGATTTCTTAACAGAAAACTTATCCTTTTTCGTTTTAATAAACTTAATTTTTTTCTTTTTTACTTCATCATACTCAACATCATCTTCATCATCATCTTCATCATCCTCATGTTTTCCAACTTTATATTTCAGTTTTTTGTTTTCATTAACGAGTTGATGTAAGGGCTCTGTGATCGGTTTAAAAGTTTCTTCCAATTGAATAGCATTCTCGTTTTTCATTTGTCTAAGATCATTGAACTTTCTTTTCAATACATTCCTTGTTTTCGTTAACTGATCTAAAATATATCTGTCCATTGTTAGAGCTTTGTAATGTGCTTGCTCGCTATGTACTAGTGAGGGGTAGGTCTAACAACATCAGATTCCAAAATCATACTGTAGAAAATATTTAATCATTTTATTATTTATAATACCCTCGAACCAAATTTATTTAAAATTATACTAGACATTTTATAAGGTTGTGTGTTTGTAAAAAATTTATTTTTTATTCAAAAAATGATTATTTTAATTACATTGTATTCAATTCCAAGTAGAGCTTATTATCTTCACTCTTTTTAATAACACGATATTGCTTATTTTTTATACCATCTATTGCCATATCGCTTAGATTTGTATATCTACCAGAGAGGTATAAAATATACTCCTCCAGTTCCAGAGCAAGGGAGTCACCAACCTTTGTCTTTTTCCGCTCCGCTTTTAAGATTGGGAATCCAATATTCGCCTCCATTTTCAGCTTTGTGAGCAACGGCTTCTGCATACCATTGAACTCCTTCAGAATCTGATCAGAGACCGCTTCTTGATGATTCATAGTAGATCTGGAGCTGGTTGTAGACCTGGTGCTGCTTTCGGACCTGATGTTGGACCTGGTAGTAGAACTGGTGCTGGATTTGGAGCTGGTTTTGGACCTGGTAATATACCTGGTGCTGGTTTTGGAGCTGGTTTTGAAGCTGGTTTCTAACCTGGTAGTATACCTGGTGCTGGTTTTGTAGCTGGTATTGAAGCTGGTTGTAGACCTGGTGCTGGTTTCGGAGCTGGTGTGGACCTGGTAATGGAGCTGGTTGTAGAGTTGGTTTTGTAGCTGATCGTAGAGCTGATAGTATACCTGTTGCTGGTTGTTGGAGTTTGAGCTGGTGCTGGAGCTGTAGTTGAGCTGGTGCTGGAGCTGTAGTTGACTGTTGTATGTGATTCATTCTAATTCATACCTTGATATTTATAGGCTCACGAAAGTAACGGATTGTTTTAATTTGAGAGAGTAATAGATCGAATGGGGGTGGGTGCACTCATGCGTAGCAGTTGAGGTTGTTTCAACCCTCTTTTGCTTGAATGAGACAGCAAGAGAGAGAGAACAATAGATTAAAAAGGGGGTGTGTGCACTGAGGCGTGCACATGCGTAGCAGTTGAGACTCGTTTCAACCCTCTTTTGGTTGAATTAGATACAAGAGGGAGAGAGAGAGCAATAGATCGAATGAGGGTGGGTGTACTCATGCGTGCGCATGCGTAACAGTTGAGGGTTGTTTCAACACTTTTTTGTTTGAATGAGATAACAAGAAATTGAGTGACAAGTGTCCACAATTGTATGAATTGAAACGTTGAACTCTTTCATAGTTGTATTTAATATTATCACCCAAGTATTTAACGACTTCTTTTGGTGGTTGAAGATTACCAAAACTGTCAAAGTACAGTACACCCTTTTTGTTTTTATAATATGCTACCCAGTGAGAGCCGCTTGATGAAGAATCATCTAGGTTGATGACCCCACACTCATGCATTCGAGGCTTTGTTGGAAGTTTATCTCTCATAAATACACCACGAAAATGTTGAATGTATTTTTGAGCAAACTTCTGAATATCAAAATTGGTTAATGCTCTTTTGGGTAGCAAACTTATTAGTTTTTTAGATTATTATTTCCATATGGCTTGAGATATAACCCATACCCCTTTCCATATGGTTTCAAATGCAAACCATCTCCCACACTAATGCCCTTTTTTTTCTCGCCTGGATGTTTAATTGTTTCCAGTTGTTGTTTTGCTGCCCTTGCATTAGTTATTAACTTTGCAATGGTTGTTCCAGTTGAAGCAATACTACCAAGAGCACTGAGTGCAGTAAGGATGGGAACAAGTGGTAAAAAACCTCCAATCTTGGGTACATTTATTACACGAGGAATTTTAATATTTTTCTTACGACCAATTGATTTTCTTATTGCTTTCTTTGCAAATGTAATGGCACTCATTATATCTAATGGTTTTTCTTTTTTCAAAGCTTGAATACCCGCTTTAATAACATGTGACATGGTCTTTTTTGTGTGCTTCACTCGTTTCTTTCCTCGTTTTTTCACCCCCTTCCTCTTTCTTACTCCCATTCCGAATTTTTTCTTTGCCTTAATCGTATTAGTAACAAAATAAGCGGCTGCTTTCTCACGTAGACTGCTATCTGGTGCCCGCACACGCTCCCAAGCTCTATTTAATAATACTGTATCTGCCTTATGACGTTCGCTCAATTCCTTGTGTCTGGTATATGCAATATCATGTACTCTACAAGCCTCGTCCAAAGGATTTATTCCACGATCACCCCGCTCTAAACGTTTTTCTAACTTTGTCCCCGGTCCGCAGAAATTATATCCAGGAATGTGTGCCTCAAATGGTAGAATGTTAATTAATCTGTTTACAAGACCACCTCCACTATGTTTACTGTTTGATTTACGACTGGAGTAATTATAAAAACGAACACCCATTTTATGTAATGTTTAATCAATGAGTATTTCTCAGTGAATGAACTACATGGAGAGTGCGTTATGCGTTTAATAAGACAAAAACACAATATTTGCGTTAGGGATATTGAAGGTAGTGCTAGCTCAACAAAATTACCTACAAGACACAGCACACTCTTACCTAATACAATACGAGCACTGATTGTTGGTCCTTCAAACTGTGGAAAAACAAACATTATGATCAGTCTCATTGAGAGTCCACATGGGTTAAAGTTTGAGAATATTTACGTTTTTTCAAAGAGTTTGTACCAACCCAAATACGAGTACTTGGAAAAATTGATTAAACCAATCAAAGGCATGGGATATCATGCCTTCTCACAAAGTGATACAGTTTTAGCACCCAGTGAAGCTAAAAGTAACTCAATCATGATTTTTGATGATGTTGCATGTGAAAAACAAGACAACATTCGTTCGTATTTCTGTATGGGTCGCCACAAGAATATTGACTCTTTTTATTTATGTCAAACATATACACATATCCCAAAACATCTTATTCGTGATAATGCAAACATGATTATAATGTTTAAACAAGATGATCTGAATATGCGACACATATATCGTGATCATATTAATACAGATATGAATTACGATACTTTTATAAAAATTTGTAAAAAATGTTGGGAAGATAAATACGGTTTCTTATTAATCAGCAAAGACGATGATATTGATAAGGGGCGATACAGAAAGGGTTTTGATCAGTTTATAATTATTTAAAGTTAATATAACCTCATATTTTCAACAGTTTAACATTAGATGTCAAAATGTCCAGGTCATTAGCGCTCTCGTTGAATGGTAACAAGTCCATTATAGAAACGAATTATTTTCCACCAATCGAATTGCTGAAAGGAAGGGAATATGAATGTGCACTAAGTGATTTTTACATGTATAATTCAATCCCCAATGTGGACGATACAAACAATCTCTTCCATATTGGAGATTATGTTATAGCGATTCCCATAGGATCTTATGAACTCAAAGACATTGAAGAGTTTATTCAAAATAAATTAGTAGAGTATAGAATTGAGAATACATTTAAAATGGAGAGCAATAATAACACACTACAAGTAGAGATTCACACCACTGAGTATCCAATACACTTTAACAAAGAAAGAACAATTGGTCAATTATTTGGTTTTAATAAAAAGATACTCAATCCAAGTAAAACAATAACTTATCTATCCGACCAACCTGTAAACATTTTGAGAATAAATACAATTCGTTTGGAGTGTAATATTGTGAGTGGATCCTATGTAAATGATAAACCAGATCATACATTATATGAATTTGGAATTAATGTACCACCTGGTTACAAAATGAGTGTTACACCACAAAATCTCATTTATTTACCAGTGAACACTGAACAAATAAGTACTATATCTATGCGATTAACCGATCAGAACGGTGACTTAGTTAACGTGCGTGGTGAAAATATAACAATTCGCATACATTTACGATTGATAGATATTTAAAAAAGAAAAAAGAAAAACCGCTTACATGTGAGTTTGAACACATACATCATTAATACCTGTATATAAAATGGGTGATACACAGCAAAATCTCATTTATTTACCAGTGAACACTGAACAATTAAGTACTGTATCTATACGATTAACCGATCACATAGAATGATTATATACAATAAAAGAACGATTATTTCTGTTGAACCTCGCACTATAAGTTGTAAAGCTGTAGGAAGAGGTTCAAAATCAAAGAGCAAAGCACTTACATTAAAAAACCGATTATTCTTAAAATCATTGGGTTTTAAGCTTCGAGTGTAAAATTAAGTACGAAAGTAAAATGAATGAAATTTTAAATGTTCGAGAAAAACCTTTCTCTGATGAAAGTATATCAAAAAAGGAATTTCACACGTACATGCCATATCAACAATCATTCAAACCAAATGATGAAATTCGAATTACCATACAAAATCAAGATCTGTATGTACTTCCTCATGAGAGTAAGCTAAATATCCAAGGCATTGTCAGCATTGTAAACCCAAATAGGAGTCTTACATCAGGTACTGATGTTATAGGAACATTTAAAAATAATTGTATGGCATACATTTTGGATGAAATAAGATATGAAATAAATGGATGTGAAGTTGATAGAACAAGATTTGCAGGTGTTACTTCAACATTAAAGAATTTTGTGTCTTTAATTCAACCTGAGGTTAAGAAAATGTATAATTCGGGTTGGAGTGGAGGAGGTGATTTTGCCGTAGCTAACACATTCAATTTTTCTATCCCCTTAAAATGTTTATTAGGATTTGCTGAAGACTTTAAAAAGCTTTTGTTAAACTGTAAACATGAACTTATACTCTTGATATCAAAAAATATGGATGATGTGTTTGTGTCAAAAGATGTACATGGAAAAGAATATCATATAGAAATAACAAATATAGCTTGGAAAATTCCTCATATAACTCCCAGTGATTCTGCTAAGATAAAAATGTATGATCTCATAAAAAGTGGTGTTAATCTACCAATTGCTTTCCGTAGTTGGGATACATATATTAACCCAAAACTATCTGATGGTACACATAATGTTTGGAATGTTAAGTTAGCTGCTAACAGGGAACGTCCTCGATTCGCAATTATAGCATTTAGACAGAATGGACAGTTTATTACAAACAATTTATCAAACTTAAAAGTGTACTTGAACTCTGAAACATTCCCCTATGATGATTTAAATGTTGACTTTGATAAGGGCCGTTTTGCTCATCTCTATGAAATGTATGCAAATTTTCAATGCAGCTACTACAACCGTGAGGGGTATCCACTCTTATCACCAAATGACTTCAAAACAAAGTCCCCGATTATTGTAATAGATCTGTCCTATCAGAATGAGATGGTGAAATCAGGACCGATTGATGTGAGAATTTCCACAGAGTTAAAAACTGCTAGTAAACCAGACACACAAGTATACTGCGTCCTCATACATGATAGATTAGTTGAGTATAATCCGTTGAGAGGTTTAGTACAACGTATTGTCTAACGCACGAAAACGAAAATAAAATGAATCACGATATTGTTGCAATCGACATTCAAGGTTTTAAAGCAGATGATAAATATATTTTAAAAGAAATTGGAGTAGTATTTGAAAAGGAAACAAGATTAACCGATCACTTCATTATACATCCCCCATATAATATTTCTGAATTAAATGAAAAGGATCGAAAAACGGTTAATTGGTTGCATAAAAATTATCATAAAATATCTTGGTATGATGGTGTACACTATTATACACAAACACAAAACTATCTAAGAAAAATAACAGCTGGAAATCAAATCATTTGTAAAGGGGTTGAAAAGAAGTATTTTTTAAAACACTTCTTAAAAACATCTGATATTTACAATGTTGAGGATTGTGGGTCACCCAAACTGAAATCAATGGATGGTACCAAGTTTCCATTTTGTTCATTACATCAAAATGAAGGAATTTGTGCTCTTAACAATGCACACAAAATTTTAGACTTTTATTACAACTTTGAGAGCGAAGGAGAGTATATGGTACAATGAGTGAGATCGATCAAAACTTGAAGGAGACAACATCAGTAATAAATAAAATTAATTTGTTTATTGAAAAATTTGGAGATGTAATATTTAAAGCACACTTACAATTTCTTATGGAGTCAAGAGATATGTTTATGAATCGTGGAGCAAATAATTTTATAAGAACGCAATACGGAGAACACATTAAATTCTGTGAACATTCGTATAACAATGTTGAATCATGTGCATGTTTTCATTATGTAATTCGATTACATGCAGTTAGAAAATTAATTTCATCATATAACCTGTTGAACCAAAAAAATATAAAAGTAATACTTGAGTGAATTAAAAAAGTATCACCAATGACGTTTCCATTGACAACAACAACAAAGGGATGTTTCTATTGGCAAGATCGATAACAACCGATATTAAGGAACGCCCTCGTCTATTTCACAAGGTGTGTATTTAAAGAAAGCCACTTTTACTTTTGACTTCAGTTTCTATTTTCACTAGCTAGAAGACTATAACAACCAGCACCAGCTTTACGACCTGCTACTAAACCAGCTTCAAAACCATCACCAGCTCTACGACCAGCTACAAAGCAAGCACCAGCTTTACGACCAGCTTTTTTACCACCAGGTCTACAACCAGTATCAAAACTAGTACCAACACCTAAGCCAGCTCAACAACAACTCTACAACCATGCTCTCCATTGAATTAATGATTATCCATATTACAAACTTCTTGTTTGTGTATAAGGACATGCTTTTTAATGAGCATGTCGACCAATTGAAGAGCACTAAGTATAGTCTCCAAGAATACGCAAACCAAGAAATTGTTTACTCGCGTTACGGAGATCATTTGGAGTCGTGTCCCTGGAGCTGCGATCTGGCAACGGAAGGACCAGACACATGCAGCTGCCAATACATCTCGCGACGTCAACAAGAAGCAATGAAACTTATGGATAAATATATAAAGTTAAGAGAAAGGATGGGAGCAAATAGCTCTAATAAATTTCAATAATAAAAACCATTGCTAATAAACAACAACTTAGATATCCGATCAATATTTAATCATTTTCTATATTAATTAATTTAAAAAAACCCATGTATTAGAGTATAATCAAAATTTCCACATTTTTAAATAAAAAATAAATTTTGCAAACAAATCTATCACATCTTTATCTTATAACGAACGAAAAGTCACCCCCACAAGTGGGTGTGTAAACATACACACACACATTTTCAGCTGATGATTATGTTGTACCTGTGCGTGTGTATGTGTGTGGTCAACCAAAAAGACCCAAAAATACCTAAGAACGATCCCGAATAAGGAGAGGGACGAAAATCATAAAGGTTGTGCATTGGAGGAACCTGGTTATGCATGCGCACCCACCCCTACTCTCCCCTAACTAGGTCAACTTTCACGCGTGCGCACCCTCACAAACCAACCCTGAGGGGAATGATCACACCGTTGACGCACACGCGTGAAATGAGTGGGAGGGGTAGCTATTTAGCTCACTAAACAACTTCCCCTCCCACTCTTTTCACGCATGCACATAACCAGAAACAAACACACACACACACACACAATCAAACAGGTGCAACTCCAACCCCTGACGGTCCGTTGAGGAGGTGGAGATATTTAACTGACATTTCATCCAACCACCACCACCACCACTCACGCAGGCGCAACCTCGTATTTGGGTTGCTACAAACTGCTGGCGCATGCCAGCACACACACATGACAAGTGAGGGTGGATTTCAAACCTGTTGAATGATTGACCTCCCCACCCCTACCAGGCCTCTGCATAACGGCTGCTTGTGCATGTCACATGAACAGAGTGTGGGTGGGGGTTAGATGTATTTCCATATTAACCGACATTTCAATACATCCAACCACCACCACCACTCGTGGGTACCCTATTCTAACCCTAATAAACTAGCCTAAGTTGACATCTTAATGGACTCTAACCCTAATAAACTAGTCCCTAAGTTGACATCTTAATGTATTCTAACCCTAATAAACTAACCACTAATTTGACATCTTAATGGAGACAACCTGACACGCATGCGTGACCACCCTGAGCTGCGTGGGCACCAGACCCCACCTGCACTCAGTTCTCTACAAATATCAACCAACCCTTGGTTGGCGCGCATGCGCACAACCAAACCACCCTCCCCTGACAGCTAACTAGGTCAACCTACATGCATGCGTGACCACCACACCCCACCTGACATGAACATGTTCATGCATGCGCGCGCTCCCACCCCCTACTCACGCATAATTAATGACCCTTTTAACCTAATTAGGTCAACCGCACCCCTACCCTGACGAAATTAATGACCCCTGAATGCTAATTAGGGCACCCCAACCCCTAATCCTGCATAATTAATGATCCCTGAATGCTAATTAGGGCACCCCAACCCCCTAATCCTACATAATTAATGGGTTTTTACCCCATAAATTATCCCCTAATTACCCCACCTGTCAGATTAATGACCTAATTAATGGGTTTTTACCACATAAATTACCCTCTAATTACTCCACCTGTCAGATTAATGACCTAATTAATGGGTTAATTATGCTAATTACCCCACCCCAAAATCACTGAACCGGAACCCCCACCCCCAAAACTGTGCTAGAACCCGTATTTTATATCTACTCAAAGTCTAACCTTTGCTGGTTTAATAACCATTCTCATGGGAGAACTCCATGCACTAACCGATGGCTCAATAACACCCAACTCAAGCATTCTATCCACTATCCACTGATATAGCAATTTTTACACCGCAGGGGATACTGGGTAAAACGTTTGCTTTACTGCTTTTGCATCGCCTATTTCAATTTCATGTTCTATCAGCGAAGTTCGACCTAATCCTTGGGTCTCGAAATTTGGAAACAGCTTTATCACTGCATCAAGTTGAAGTTTTTGCGAATCTGTCAACGGAAATTTATGGCACATATCATCGTCCGCTTCTATGATTGCCTTGCTGGTATCAACTCTTGCCACTATTCCAGGTGCCAGATTACACAATTTCCAAAAATCTACACCTAATATCAACCGCTTATCTAAGGTTGGAATTATATACAGCTTTAAATTTTGGCTCGATTTGTTATAATTTATGCTCACTGTGATGTATCCTAAAACTGCATGGCCCTTGCCATCAGCTGTTTTCACCGAAGAAACAATTTTTTTATAATCCGGAAATTTTGACCAGTCAATCGTTGCAAGGTCTGCTCCCACGCAACTTATATTCGCACCGGTATCTAGCAAGCCTAGCTCTTGAAAATTTAAAAAAGATACAGGTGCATAGAATCGTCCATCAACCGCACAATTCACTACCGAAGCAACTAGCAGTTTCTTTGTTCTGTTAACTGTTTTCCAATACTCTCGTGCGCGTAGCGTGGATTTTTTTATTTTACCTGGTTTTTCATCCCCAAATATTCTCTCTCTGGCTGCCTCATATTCCAACAAACGTTCATGATATGGCTTAATTGGGCGCAAGCCGGTGGAATTTTCGTTCTTATTAGGGATTAATATTGTCATATCCGGGATTGGTTGTGGTGGCAGTTCAGAATTTGGTTCTGGACTAACCACTGTATAAGGATTTTTGTTTGAAGATATTATTTGGGGGCCATTCGAGGTGACTGATCGACTGACTGATCCAATAGAATAGATGTCTTCAAACAGAATTTTGTGCCTGATTTCTATACGCAGATTTCGAATAAGAAGCTTTTTTAATCGTGTTTCATCTATTGGGACGATTAGTCGAGCCGACATACTCATAACATCGTCATAGAACTCATCAAAAGTTTCTCCGATCTCTTGTTTGCGACTTCTCATATCTTCCTCTATCTCATTGTCAGTGCGAAAGTCTCCATATTGTCTTTTCAGTGCCTCACAAAATTCATCCCAATCAACAAGAACAACCTCCCTTCGGTATTGCCAGTACCACTCTCTTGCTTTCCCAGACAAAAGAATATGTAAGTTTTTGGAAATGGCTCGGAAATCACTGCTTATACAATCGTGTGTAAATGATCGAAGTCTGTAAAGGAATTCGTTAACTGGAAGACCTTTGACAGCTCCGTCGAACTTTAAGTTCCAGTTTTGGATAAGGTTTGTAACCTTTTCCGGACTCAAATTTGTCGTAGATCGAGTATTTTCGTTCTGAGCAGTATTTTGTTTTCTCGATAGATGTGTTCTAGCTGACTGATTCGTACCTTCAGTATGGCTAGTTGCTCCTCGATCATCACTCCTTGGAGGACCCGCAAAGTTTAATGTGAGAGCAGCCATTTTCGCATCAATAAACCCTTCCAAGTGCTCCAATAAGGAGGTATAGTTCACCTCTCCTAAGGCTGAAGAATTTTCTACAGGTTGACTATCATTGGAGTTCTGTCGACTTGGATTCTTCTGAAGTCTAGATCGAGCGCCTCCTATATTCATTTGCCTCCCCGAATTTTCCTTTGTCTTTTTGACGGAAGCCTGACGAGACTGATCCCTCGACTTGCCTCTAGTGTTGTGCACTTTTGCGGTAGCTCCTGTTGATTTTGGTGGAACACTATCTGACCTTGACGTGTTGTCCTCCTCCGAACCCACATGAGATTTCCTTATTTGTTTGGGGCTCAATTATTTTTTGCACACTTGACATTCTTTATTGGCCTCGATATGCGTTAGAATGCAGTTCATATGAAAAATGTGATCACACGGTGAGATACCACAACCTTCCTCCTGTAAGATTGCTTTTTTGCATTTCAACGTTTTCTTCTGGTAACTGATTTCGTATAGTTTTTGGACTGTGACCTACCGTCGCCATAACTTTATATCTCAGAACTGTATTAAAGTTGTTTTATAAATACTCGGTGTAGTATTTGAAACAAAAAAATTTTTTTAAGTTTCCGTAATGAAACTTTCTCTTTTCTTAGCTTTTACACTCAGACCGAAAAGCTATAATACCTTTTGTAAGTAAATTTCATAAATCATAATTTCCTATCCGTAACGTTCCAAAAAAAAAGGGGTTAAAGTAATTTTTTTTTCGCAATTGTTTCTACTCATTGGCTGTTAAATGTTTTACAAATTGGAAAAAAAAAGAATTTATAGGAAAGAGTGAGCTACTAGGATTCGATTCAGGCGTGCACTGAACAAGCATTATAGCGTACAAATTTGGGAATTAATTCCAACCCTATGTATTCGCAAATATGTCTTAAGTACATCACCCATACATTTTATCCTTCTAACCCGAAAACATTTCACCAAATCACAAACACTTTTAAAGTAACCGTACTTTAAATTACAAGCAATGCGACACTTGCCAGTATAGTTCAAAATTTCGGATTTACCAAAATACGAATTCTACACTTAAACTGATGCAGCTTCACCTGGAACATCAAAGACAGCAACCAAAAAAATCGAAAAGAAAAATAGGCTAATCAGTTCAAATCAGCAGTCATTCAATCCAGAGAAGTGGCTATCTAAGAATCTGCTATTAATGTTTCGGCCTTTACCAAAATCATTATGACAGCAGTCCGTTAAACCGATATCCTCTTACTAACATGCTAACTTTTCCTGATCATAGAAACTTGTAAAAGCCTTGTTTTAAAAAGTGAGGACCAGCAATCAATTGTCACGCGGTAGAGTCCATGCCAATAAATCTACTTCGCTAGGACTTATCTTACTGATCTTCTTTCTCCTCCCAAAACTGACTTATACTAACACACAAAAAAAAAGATTATAGAAAAGACACAGCTTGGAACTCCTAGAAAATGGAGAAACTAAAACAAAACCATAGACAGTATGTCTCAGTAGCCCCACGTGTTGGGCGCCAAAATATGTAATGGTCCCCTGAGCACCAGTTGGCAGCGAAGAAGGTCGATGGGACGCGACTAGCAAAAACAGCCTGTGGGGAGGTTCTTGACCCATTCCATCTCCAACCTCAGGGTACATATTTAAAATTAGTGTCCCTTGCCTAAATAGATCACGCATTATAAAATGCCCACATCACGACAACATTTAACAGGATCAGTCACAATCGCTTATACTGCATGATGGCATTGCAGCTGAGCCTCTTCACCCTCCCAACCAATTGAGTTCTCCATATTGGCGGCTGAAGTCGGAAAACTCCCAAAAATATTTGCTTTTACCCTCTCCTTCTCCTTCACATTACTTCAAGGAAATAGTAGTTAATTTTAGCACTCCATAATTAGTTTTATTTATCCTTTCAAATTAACCTCCTGGCTTCCATTATACACTTCGGAATAATCTTCCTATCTGTTTTTTTTTTTTGTTTAATGTTTAATTCAATTGACTTAACTAATAATATTCCTTATATTTGTGCGAGTTCAGTAATTTCTTTTCATGTAGTTCTTAGGTGTTTTTATAATTTAGTTTAATCTGCTCACACCCTGGCCACTTTATAAAATTCGCTGAAAACGAAGGGTTGATTAATTTTTGCATAATAAAGTATATGAATAATAATAAAATAGTTAAAGAAATATTTGAATTGAATACATATTTTCTAATTTCCATACTTATTTTCTAAGCCCCAGTGCTTGTACATTAGGGCGGGTCAATTTGTATGGAGCTAAAAAAACGTGGTAAGCGTATAGCAGATTCGGAATCTGCGATGAATTCTAAGAAAATTTCACGAAGAAACCCCATGTCTAAAATGAATTCCTAGCCCCCGCTGCGAAGCCTGAAAATTTTATGTTGCAGTATATTTTGGTATATTGAGGTTTGTACGGTTTTTTTAAAAAACGAGAGCGTAAGTTAAAGTCGGCTCTAACCGACTTCGATATACCCGTTACTCATGAAAACAAATGTTTAATAGCCTTCCTGTGTGCCTGAGGTGGGCCAGCCGAAAAGTATGCAACATTTTTTTAACTCGGCTATTTATCATCCGATCTTGATGAAAATTTCAGGGCTTATAGATGTTGCGAATATAAATGTACATTTTAAATTTGAAAATTCGATATCTCAAAAATTGTGGGAGATATTCAACATTTTTTATTGTGGGGGCGGGGGTGGGCGTGGCAAAAATTTGAAATAAACTTGATCTGCGTGCAGACAATAGGAGTCTACATTTCAAAATTGGTTGCTCTAGCTCTTCTAGTCTCTGAGATCTGGGTGTTCATACAGACAGACGGACGGACGGACAGACGGACAGACGGTCAGACGGACAGACGGACATGGCTATATCGACTCGGCTGTTGATGCTGATCAAGAATATATATACTTTATAGGGTCGGAAACGATTCCTTCTGCCTGTTACATACATTTGCACGACTTTAGTATACCCTTTTACTCTACGAGTAACGGGTATAAAAATTGTTGGAATACCACGTGTAGGAGTAGATAACCCGACCGCAAAGAACAACGCAGCGTGTGCAAGTTAATGGTTTAATGTGTATAGAAGAACTGAACGTAATTATAACAATGCAACTGCTTAAGTCTAGTGAGAGTGAGAGCGGCTTAAATAACAGAGATGGCTCCCTACTCTCTTATAATGTTATTCTGTGTTGCGAGACAGATCATATGTTGCTTACTATGAAATAGAGTTATACAATTTCAACACTTTTGCTTAAGCTACATATTATCTGCACAATGTATTAACCCAAGATCCTTAACAAATCCGCAGTGCTTTTGCTTACTTAAACTTTTTGTTAACACATCTGCAACGTTACTTTCACTGAAAACATGTTCCAAAATAATCTCATTACAATAAATTTTTTCTCTCACAAAATGATACTTGATGTCTATGTGTTTTGTGCGTTTATGATGTACTGGATTTCGCGCTATATGTTGCGCGCTGATGTTGTCGCCATAGATGGTCATCGGATCCAGGTTTGACCACCCAATATCTTGCAGTAGTCTTCTTAGGTATACTGCTTCCCTAGCAGCTGTTGATGATAAAGCGATGTATTCTGCTTCGGTGCTGCTAAGTGCGACGACGCTCTGCTTCGATGAAGTCCAGGAAAACGCACTACCGCCCAAGAAGAATGCGTAACCAGAATACGACTTTCTGTCCAACTGATCGTTGGCCCAATCTGCATCTGCGAAGCCTCTTACTGGATCGCCAGACTTCCGATAGACAATGCTCAGACCCATTGTACCGGAAAGGTATCGCAACACATGCTTCGCTGCAGTCTCGTGCTCCACATGTGGATCTGTATTTCGCTGTGACAGTTTGCTGACTGCATGCAAAATGTCTGGTCGGCTCAAGACTGCTAAATACATAAGCGAACCAATTAGTGACTGATAATGTGTCATATTTACCTTTACACATTTTTCATCCTTGCAACCAATGTGGAAGCCAGGGTCCAGTGGCGTTGCCACTGGGCGGCATTTCTGCATCCCATACTCGTCCAAAAGGCCTCGGATATACTTTTTCTGACACAGCCAAATTGGACCTTGGTTGCCTTCTCTTTGTATCTCCAACCCAAGGAAATAGCACAGCTGCCCACCGTCTTGCATATATCGAATGCTGATGCGATCTTTTGCTTGATCGCACTGATGTCCTCCTCGGTAGGACAAATGATGATCAGGTCATCCACATAGACAGCTATATAGTGGAATTTATGTTGATGCTCCTTGACGTGCAGGCAAGCCTCGTTCTTGCTCCTTTTGAAGCCCATTCTTTGCAGGACCTCGTCCAATGTGTTGTTCCAGATACGCCCAGACTGCTTAAGTCCATAGATCGCCTTTTGTAGTTTCAAAACCTTGCCGCGGTTCTTTTCATCAACAAAATGCTCAGGCTGCTTCATATAAACGTCTTCTTGAAGCACGCTGTTCAGGTATGCGTTTGATATGTCCACTTGATGCATGTGCAACTGCTTTTCAGCAGCCACTGCAAACAGCATCCTGATCGTCTCGTATCGTATTACTGGGGAATACGTCTCCCAATAGTTGACGCCAAACTGTTGCCCACAGCCTTTGGCAACGAGTCGAGACTTAAACCTTTCGATCTTACCCAATTTATTTCTTTTGATTCGAAACACCCATTTCGAACCTATGGCCTTTTGCCCTTTCGGTAGATCAACTAATGACCACGTGTCATTCGCTAGTAGAGCATCGAACTCTGTCTGCATCGAATTTTGCCAGTCATTTCCATATTGACCACTTAACGCCTCTTCTACACTTTGTGGCGTCTCAGTGTCATCCAGACTGTTCAAACTATTCAAACTATGATGCTGCTTTTTGGGCCTACCACTTGCGCTGACAAACAGCTCCTCCTCATCGCCGCTGTCCATACTTCTACTACTGCTGCCGCTGCTTTGCAGCTCAGCTTGCTGCTCACCCTCGTCCTGACCTTGGACTGTTGCATTAGACTCCTCCTCTGAAGCCAGAATGGTAGACTCTGTATTGGACTCAAGGCGAATGATGTTTGTTTCAAAATTATTAATTATTTCATCGTTTTGGTGGATCTCATTTGTTTTTGAAGAAAACTCACCTTCGACGAACTTGACATCTCGACGCTCGCATACGCTTCGCTTCTCTGGATCGTACAATCGGTATGCTTTTGCTGCAAAGGAGTAGCCAACAAAAATATACTCCTTTCCCTTTGGCTGGAACTTTCCTTTCCTTGTTTTATCCAGGGCAAATGCTCTTGATCCAAACACTCGTAGATGCTTTACTGATGGCTTGCGGTCTTTCCACATTTGGAACGGTGTCAATCCATCCAATGCTTTTGTAGGGCACCTATTCCTTAAATAGGCTGCTGTGTGCACTGCTTCGGCCCACAAAAACTCATTCAAGCTAGCATGAATTAGCAAACTCTTGGCCATTTCCACAATGGTTCGGTTTGCTCTTTCAGCCACACCGTTTTGCTGAGGTGTGTACGGAACCGTTAATTGTCTTTTGATTCCGCACTTGATCAAGAACTCTGTGAAATCTTTGTTCACATATTCTGTGCCGTTGTCGCTTCGCAAAGCTTTAATTTTTCTGTTCGTTTGGCACTCCACATAGTCTTTAAACATTTTAAACGCATGAGATAAACGTGTATTTTTCTCGAGTAATCGTCTATAAAGGTAACGAAATACCGATTCCCTGCCAACGATTTCACGTTCATTGGTCCACAAACGTCGGTGTGAATCAATTCTAATAAACCTTTGGTCACTCTTTCCGACTTTTGAGGGAATGGCAATGAACATATCTTTGCCTTGTAGCACGTATCGCAATTTATTTTCCCGGACATGTCTTTGATATTCATTCCGATCACCAGATTTTTCTCGCCGAGTTTTCTCAAACTTTGGAAATTTAGATGTCCGTACCGGTCGTGCCATCTTGTGGCTCGCGAAAAATCGTTTAGCTTATGTACCGCACTGTTTTCTGAGGGCATATTATACTCATACAAATTGTTTTCTTTCACTGCTCTCAACATTATTTCGCCTTGTTTATTCTTTATTAGCACTTCTTTGTTTCCGAATGTTATAAACTTTTCATTTTCTGCCGCTTTACTCACTGACAAAAAATTCATATGCAGCTCTGGAACATATAAAACTTCTTTTAGTTCAATGTTTACATTTCCAGCTTTAAACTTCACTGTGCCATTACCGGGTGACTCCACATATTTCTCAGCTGCTAGCATAATCTTTGCCTTTTTCTCAGCAAACGTCTCGAACATACTTCTTCTTATACAGCACATGTGCGATGTCGCACCCGAATCGAGACACCATGTATATTCTCTTTGGTTACTGATGCCGCTGTGCATCAAACAGTTAGATTGCTCTCTATTTTCATTGTCAGCAGTTCTCTTATTTCGGCACTCATTCGCACGATGACCAGGTTTTTGACAATTATAACACTTTCCAACGAATGGAAATTTACCGTTTTTGTTGTTACTTTTACGATTCTCGCTTTGATTTTTAGCTTTCTTACTTTGTAAGTCTCTTTGTGCATATACCGCTTGCACACCTCGCTCGCGATCATCTCTTTCTGCTTTCCTTGCTCCTTCTTCTAGAAGCTTCACTTTTATGATTTCAAACGGTGGTAACTTGTCACGAGTTTCTATTGCCACAACAAAATTTTCCCAGCTATTTGGCAAACTGGACAATATCATGATTACTTTTAACTCGTCGTTGAGCCGTATGTCGATTTCAGCCAACTTGTCCGTAATTTCAACAAATGAATTTATGTACTGGACCACGTTATCACCTTCACTCATGTTCAACCGTAGAAGTTTCTGGTACAACTGAACCTTTTTATTGGACCGATCGACACATGAATTTCTCGCAGCTTCCTCCATGCCTTGGCGGCCAATACACACGTCTTTATGTGCATCAATTGCGTCGGTTTCACGTTTAGTATAAGGCATGCCAAAGCCTTTTGGTCAATTATATCCCAACGTGCGGACTCAGCCGGATCTGTGGGTTTTTCTAATTTGCCACATGTCACATTCCACAAATCTTGAGTTATCAGTACGCTACGCATAGACATACTCCACACATCGTAATTGTCTTCACCAAGTTTTTCGATTTGGAGAGACACACTCATTTTGTTAACCGTCCACGTTACTTTTTTTGCGGGTACACGAATTACTGCAGTTTAACAAAATTTATTTGGAGTTCTTCTCATTGACTTTTTTTTTGGTCAAAAATATTAAACCATGCGCTTTACAGTTAGGGAGTCTGGGCCCATAACCTATTGTTGGAATATCCACGTGTAGGAGTAGATAACCCGACCGCAAAGAACAACGCAGCGTGTGCAAGTTAATGGTTTAATGTGTATAGAAGAACTGAACGTAATTATAACAATGCAACTGCTTAAGTCTAGTGAGAGTGAGAGCGGCTTAAATAACAGAGATGGCTCCCTACTCTCTTATAATGTTATTCTGTGTTGCAAGACAGATCATATGTTGCTTACTATGAAATAGAGTTATACAATTTCAACAAAAATAATACATTTTGTAAAGATATTATATTTTATTCTGATTCATTTTTTTATAATATAATCTATAAATATTTTTGTTTTTAAATTAACCAACAAATTTTTTTTTGGTTAAATTTTTTTTAATAAAAATAACGAAAACACGCCATACACTGATGCAGTGGAAACCAAAAGTCTATAACTTTTTGCCAATAAAAGATATAGGTTTGCAATTTGAAATATATATTCAATATAATTTGGAAATTTTTAATTTTTTAATTTGGCTCAAACAGCACCTCCAGGAGGGCCAGGGCCAAGCTTCTCTCAATCTCTTGGCGTGTGTGCTTATAATTTTTCGCACAAGAGAAAGGGACCTACAGTTTAACGCCGAATCCGAACGGCAATAGTTAGAGAATTTGCTTTTTCATGGCTAGTTACTTCACAGCTGGCGCCAGTAGCTGGTGAAGGTGATCGGGTGTGTAAGAGCTTTTTTCTAAAGAAAGAAAAAACTTTTTCTATTAGATGGTCCGAGGCGGGATCGAACGCACAACCTCCCGCACCAGTCGCCACACGTACGACTGGTACGCCACGCCCGACACAAATTGGAAATTTTAGGTATTCAAAAAAAAGTGGGCGTGGCACGAAAGGGGGCGTAAAATACATGGAGAACCTACCAATACTGGAATTGAAAATGGAATAATTCGAAAGTTTGAAGTTTCCTTAAGTAAACCATTACATTGGTTTGTTTGTTTGCTACATTTCAACGAACTTCCACTACGCCATTAGTACAATGCCTTAGAAAATTCTAAGACAAGTGGACCATCCACTGCTTGTGGCACTTTGGCAAAGTTACTTGAGACATGTGAACAACTTCCGGTAAGCACCAAATTGTAATACAACTTCATCAAATTTAAAGCAAACATTTTCTTGCAGACTATACCTAATTTTGAACCCATTTCATTTGGGAATATGCCTCCAACTATTGAAAGTAAAGATGAAAAAATCTTTCCACTGACGTTTTTTCTCTATATAGAATAGCCAAAACTGTATCGGAAGGTTCGTGTTCAGAGGATGTCGCCAACATGAAACCGGGAAAAATTGTTAATTCGCGCTGGTTGACAAAAGCAAGCAGAATTTTACGCCTTTATGTCGCTAGTAGTTTACCATCAAACAATTTAAAAATTTTGACTAATTTCATTATGAAAGTTTACATACACCAATGTATTTTAATGTCAAATTTTATAACTCTGTGGTATACGGCAGTAAACTTTTATTTAATTTTATTCGGTCAGCACAGTTCTTGCCGAAAAATCTTCAAGAAATTGTGGACAAAGCAATACAAAACAATTCATTTTTTGCCCATATAGAAAATATTTTGTTAGCAATTCGATGAAAGAAAATCTGTTCGAGAAAATGCTATTAACAAAATTATTTACTATCGCGAAAAATTACAAGATACGTCTAAGCTCCGGTCTTATAAAAAGAATATAATTAATTTCGACTGCACAGATTATATGAATTTAGTTGACTTAGATAACGACGACATCTTATTTGAACCTTCGTTAACTTGTAACATTCCACATGAACACTTATTGGAGTATTTAAATTCTGAGGAAATACCACTGGCAGATCCAGAAATTCCACATGTGACACATGTCGCACGACGTGTAATGCCGCACAATGTAGATGACGTTATGTCAGTAACTTTAGAAAGTCGTTTAAAATATCCACAAATCGAGTCGAAGCAAGACTTTAAAAATTGACTTTATTGATATTTAATATTAAGTTGAATAAATGTATGAAATTAGTGAAAATTAAACAATTACATAAGCGTTTTGTATTGTGACTTAACATTGTTTTCATTAATTTGGTAAATTTTTAGATATAAAGAAAAACGGCATCTAATGTATTTTACGCCCCCTTTCGTGCCACGCCCACTTTTTTTTTAATACCTTAAACTTCCAAATTATATTGAATATATATTTCAAATTGCAAACCTATATCTTTATTATTTTTATTTATTTATTTATTTTATTTTCTTCTTCCTAGTGCTACAAGGAGTTCCTTAAGTTAATGCACTAGTCACAACGACAATTTCTTTACAGAATAATACAAAAAATAAAAAAGAAACTGACTTAAAATTAATTTACATTAAACATATATATACCTAATTTTAACATAAATAATTTTTGTTTTTTTTTTGTTTTTATACCCTGTAAATAAAAATGGGAAAAGGGGATCATTTTGTTTGTTTTTATATTGAAAAGTCTAATTATATATTACTATTATTTTTAAAATGTTCCATTAAACTATTAGTAAATTTGTGTGTGCTTGTAGTTGTTTTTAGAGAATGAGGTAGGTTGTTCCAGAGCTGAATAGCATAATAATAAAATTGTTTTTTACAGCTCTCCAGGTTGCATCTTAAGGATACCAAGTTGTTTGTTCGTCTTGACGACACAAAGTTAAGCAAATCAAATAAATATGCGGGTTCCTTAGTAAATATAATTTTGTGCAGTAGTTTTAATACTTTGCCGTGAATCCAATTGTTTAAGTTAGTATTAAGCAGGTTGTTTGTGTGGATAGTGACATGCTCAGTCCGTCCGAGATTATAAACATACCTAGAAATGTTATTAAATGCTACTTTTATTCTGTTCTGACTAGTCATATCACTGCTGGCAAATATTTCTATTCCATATGTCAGTGTTGGAATTAGGAAAGCTTTTGCGATTAGATATCTAAATTTAGTAGGCAGAAGTGTTTTTGTGTAATTTGTGCTGCCTCAACAGACCATACATTTTTCCAGCGGTTTTGTTAATTTGATCATTCCATGTTAGAGTATTATTAAAAGTCAGTCCCAAGTTTTCGGCTCTTTCTACATATTCAATGGTCTGATTATCTATCTTAAGTTTTTGCAAGTTTTCTGTAACGATCTTTCGTTTATAGATAACAATACATTTTGATTTTCTCGGGTTTATAGACAGTCCATTTTTATTTGCCCATTCAGAAACACGTGACAAATCAGAATTACATATATCAATACAATCACAGATTTTACTTAACGGTCGACTAACATACATATATACTATCTTTACAAAACGTGTTATTTTTATACTCTTTACCGAAGGTACATAGAGTATATTAAGTTTGTGCAAAAGTATGTAACAGGGAGAAGGAATCGTTTCCGACCCTATAAAGTATATATATTCTTGATCAGCATCAACAGCCGATTCGATATAGCCATGTCCGTCCGTCCGTCCGTCCGTCCGTCCGTCCGTCCGTCCGTCCGTCCGTCCGACCGTCCGTCCGTCCGACCGTCCGTCCGTCCGTATGAACGAAGAGATCTCAGAGATGGTAAGAGATAGAGGTTTGTATGGGGCATATATTTCTTATACCTGCAGGCAGATCAAGTTTATTTTCAATTTTTGCCACGCCCCCTCCCGCCCCCGCAATTCGGAAAAAACGTCATATCTTCTACAGTTTTGAAGATAGATCGTTCGTACCTTCTAGAGATACCTTGTAATTATTTATCGATTTGCTGAAGGAATGATAAAGATCGGATGAACGATACTCAAGTTATGAGCAAAAAACGGCCAGTAAACAAACAGCACCACCCCACCCACCACCGCAGCATTCTATTGAACGGCAATCTTAGTGAGAGAGAGAGAGAGAGAGAGAGAGAGAGTGAAACTTAGAGATGAGCGCGTATAACTCGTGAGCAAATGCGAGCTGAGACGTTAAGGGTACAGAGTATGTTATAGTCGGGCTTGACCGACTTTCTTTCTTGTTTTTTAAAAAAACCGTACAAACCTCAATATACCAAAATATACTGCAACATCAAATTTTCAGGCTTCGCAGCGGGGGCTAGGAATTCATTTTAGACATGGGGTTTCTTCGTTAAATTTTCTTAGAATTCATCACAGATTCCGAATCTGCTATACGCTTACCACGTTTTTTTAGCTCCATACAAATTGACCCGCCCTAATATTCATACTGGAAAGACATCCTTATCTATTCTGCCTACGTTATTTCAGACAAAAGAGTTTCTTAGTGTTCATTAGTGCGCTTCTGCATTACCTGACAAAACGCACTTTCGAGCTCTAGAATCTAACAAATCAGCAGTTTCGACAAGATTGTTAATAAGAAAACAATTGTAGTATCGGACTTTTCATTTGCTATACTCATCTTTGCCAATGGTAGAATTGTCGATCTGTGGTTACAAATCTACTTCATTTTTAAGCTAAGTTTCGCAATGTTTTTTCAAAATCGAATACCTCAATTTGATTTTTTTTTACAAAAAAAAGGACAGAAACAACGGAACTTTAAGAGAAGAAAGAAGCGGTTAAAACAAACCAGAAGGATTGCCTCAACTGCCCCACGTTGGGCGCCAATTATGTAACGGCTACATAGTTAGTTGTTGTTTAAAATCTTCTTCTTCAACTAAACCATTAACCTGACAACAGTATCCGGGATCACGAAAACAGCTGACGGGACGCAGCTAGCAAAAGCAGTCGGCTGGGGGGGTTTTTTGCTGCCATCGTTTTCCTCCTGCTTGTCGTACATAATAAAATAAAGTCCCATGCCTTTAAAATACTCAAAACCCAAAACTAATAAAAATATCTAAGAGAATCATCAAATGTTGTCATCTCCAGCTGCTCTGATGTTTTAGCAGCCATGGATCTAAACCAGAGATGGGCACGTCGCGACGTTCTAATGCACACGAGGCAGCGCGCTGCCTGCGTGTGCATAGGACTCTGCCGCGGCCGACTGCACAAAATCACACGTACGCTATAAGCATTGAAAGCTATTTATAGAACACGAATGCGGCGCACGCAAATTGTGCTTGTATGCGTGTGAAAAGTGTGACGATATGTGTGCATGCCCATCTCTGATCTAAACCAACCCTACCTATGAACAGGCTTGTTGCAAGTTATAATATGGCCCATTCCCAAACGCAAAAGCCCTTCTACCCCTAACTCATTATACTTTCAGGAAATATTTTCAGCAATCCATTATTTTCAACATTTATTCTTAAAATTCATACCAAAAACTTCCGACATTTCTAGTAGCGTAAGTGCCATCTTAATTACTACGATTCTTAATTGATTTTAAAGGAACATAATTATAAAGTTTACTTCAGTGAAACATTCTTCATAATATTAAGTGTATTTTACATTTACGATAATAACTTTACATGTGTACGATTGAATCAAAAATTAAAAAACATTCAAAATGACCTAAAGCCGATTTAACAGTTTTGTAGGAACTGGAAAACAGAAAAGGCTAGTGTAGTGTCATTTCTATTTGTTCATATTATTTCTACTCGCGTTTTCACAAAAGTTATTCACAGCTGAAATTCAGAAAATATAAAAATATATTTACATTCAAAGTGGTATGCAAAAGATTGATCTAGATATATAAACACAGATAAAGTTCCAAAGCACAATGAATTTAAAACTATATAATTTTTGAGTAATTGTGCTTCTTTTGATTTCTTTTGTTTTTACTTTACTTCTAATTTCTTTTTTTTTTCATATGGTTTTAAACAAGCAGCAAATCAATTTTTATTTCTTTTTATTTTAATCAAAGGCTGTGAACAACTCAGTTGAAAGCATTTTGTCTCTGAGGGAAGGTTCAAAGCTTTTTTTTTCTTTCTTTCTTTTTACTCGATCAGCTGAGTTGTTTCCAACCCAATTTTAGAATCACAATCAAAACAAAGAAGTGACCTACTTATGCCTGGAAAGAACTAATACCGTTTTTCATCTCTTTTGCCTTGAGACCGTCGTAAGCTTTTGCACAGTTACGGTGCTTAAGACTCACTATGATCTCGCGCTCCAAAGCTCCGTATGTTCTCCAGCCACAGTAGACACCTGTTGTACACTCACCAATAATCAATGAAGGCCTTCTTGATGTAGAATGTTGTCGATTTCGTTTTTTGTATTGTTGGAAAAAATATTTGTTTTTTGTATTTTAGTTGCTATGCACCACTTATTTGCTTGATTGTGTATTTGAGATAAATTTTATGGTATCTATTTTTTTATTCGATTTTTAAATGTGTTGCTGTTTTGCAATCGACGTGTTCACTGTACTTCGTTTTCTATGTGCGTTTGCTTGTTTTATTGTTTTAATCTTTTATTAATTGCACTTTACACTGGTCCATGCTGTGGATAACTTTTGTAAGAGCGGTGGGACTTTTTTAGCACTTTTTACACTTTTCCTCCTCAAACTAATCGACTCAAAAAAAAATTATTTAAGAAAAATTAGCCATGCTTTGCAGATCACAATTTGGAGGTAATTCTCTGCCACCTAAGGGCCACGCGCACATTCTTTGACTGCTCTCCGATTATTTTCTCGGCGACACTCCTACTTCTTGTGGAGGTTAAGCTTTTTCCTCTCCTCCCGCTCTGGATAATGATTGATACAGCTCAGCTGTAGAGAGCAAAGATTCCCTGGACTTTTCTTGCCAGGAACGTATGGGAACGATTTACTAAGCCAGCTTTGCTGGAATACCACAGCCTGGATAACCAATCTCGACTTCGCAAGACCAATTGAATTTTTTGATGACTTTCTTGTTGCCAGTTGGTTGGTTGAGTCGCGAATGGGTCAAGAATTTAGCTAGAAAAGCTTTTTCAACCTGGGGCTGCACACAGCAGAATTGTTCTTAGCAGGTCGCCAATGTTTCATTCAGAAATGAGATGCCAAACTTTTGGAAATAAACTTTATGATGGCTGAATTTCATCCAGATTAAGAAAACGTAGGCAAACGTGTTTAATTCAGATATGTTTTCTGGTTGGGATTTTCACGTCCGACTCTGACCAATGCTCAAACAGGAAAGAACGATGGTTTCCTAACCAAGCTGGCCGACACCTACGTTTGCGAACATTTTTTGACATTTCTTCTGTCAGTCTGCAGTGTTGCTTATCTCGAGCGCCCTCGCCCAGAGTTGAAGTTCGATTAGGTGTGTGTCTCCACTAAACATCGCTCAGAGAATTGCCCGCCAAATTACCATTTGAACCTGCCTAGTTTAAATTCGTAGTAACGTATGTTTCCTAATTAAACTTCATATAATTTTATCCATAGTATTTTTATCTATTTTATTTGTTCTATTTTACGTTATCTGCTTCATTTTAATATAGTTTTCATTTTATTTTTTTTATTCTTATTATTTAAGCTTTCTTTAAGCCTATTTTACTTTGTTTACTAAGTATAGCTTTATCTATAAACATTTTGCTCCCAATGTACAACACAAATCGAAAAAGAAATCGAAAACGCATACCAAAACGATATCGAAAACGAAAACAAAATTGAAAACGATAACTAAATCCAAAACCAAAACGAATTCGAAATCGAAAACGAAATCGAAAATGAAACCGAAACGAAATCGAAGACGAAAACGAAATTGACAACCAAATCGAAAACGATATCGAACATCAAAACGAAATCGAAAACGAATACCAAAACGATATCGAAAACAAAGTTTAAAGAAACATGAAACCGAAAACGAAATCCAAAAAAAAAACGAAAACGATAATCAAAACGTAAGCAAGAACGAAATCGAAAACGAAATTTAAATCGAAAACAAAATCGAAAATGAAATCGAAAGCGAAAACCAAATCGAAAACCATAATGAAACCAAAAACGAAACGAAATCGAAAACGATTACAAAAACGAAAACGAAATAGAAATCGACAAGAAAACCAAATCCAAAACGAAAACGAAATCGAAAACGATATATAAAACGAAATCGAAACAAACAAAGTGAAAACGAAATCAAAAATGAAATCGAAACGACAACAGAATCGAAATCGAAAACAATATCGAAAACAATATCGAAAACAATATCGAAAACGGAAACGATGTCTAAGACGAAATCGAAAACCCAAACCAAAACGAAATCGAACACGAAATCAAAATCGAAAACGATAACGAAATCGGATACCATAACAAAAACGAAATCAAAAATAAATCGATCACGAAACCGAAAACGAAATCGAAATCGATATTGAAATCAAAAACGAAAACGAAATGGAAATCGAAATGAAACCGAAAACGATATCAAAATTGAAATCGAAGCCGATATTATAAACGAAAACGAAATCGAAGACGAAATCAAAAACCAAAACGAAATCGAAAACGAAATTGACAACCAAATCGAAAACGAAATCGAAAACGAAAATCAAAACGAAATCGAAAATAAATCGATCACGAAATCGAAATCGAAATCGAAATCGAAAACAAAAACGAAAACGAAATAGAAATCGAAAACGAAAACGAAATCGAAAACGAAAATTAAAACGAAATCGAAAACAAATACCAAAACGATATAGAAAACGAAATCGAAAACGATAACTAAGTCGAAATCCAAAATGAAACCGAAATCGAAAACGAAATCGAAAATGAAACCGAAAACGAAATCGAAGACGATATTATAAACGAAAACGAAATAGAAGACGAAATCAAAAACCAAAACAAAATCGAAAACGAAAACGAAATTGACAACCAAAACGAAATCGAAACGAATACCAAAACGATATCGAAAACGAAGTTGAGACGATAACTAAATCGAAATCCAACATGAAACCGAAAACGAAATCGAAAACCAAAACGAAAACGAAATCGCAATCGAAATTGAAAACGAAATCGAAAACCAATTCGAAAACCGAAATGGAAACGAAATCGAAAACAAATCGAATACGAAAACGAAATCGAAAACGAAATCGAAAATGAAATCGAATACCATAACGCAATCGAAAACCATAACGAGAACGAAATCGAAATTGAAATCGAAGTCGAAAACGAAATCGAAAGCGAAATCGAAAACGATATCGAAAATGAAACCGAAAACGAAATCGAAATTTGGAACGAAAACGAAATCGAAAACGAAAACAAAAACCAAAACGAAATCGACAACGAAATTAAATTCAACAAACGAAATCGAAGATGAAATCGAAAACGAAGTTGAAAACGATAACTATATCGAAATCCAACATGAAACCGAAAACGAAATCGTAAACCAAAACGAAAACGAAATCGCAATCGAAACTTAAATCCAAATCGAAAACCGAAACGAAAACTAAATCGAAAAGAAATCGAATACGAAATCGAAAACGATATCGAAATCGAAAACGAAATTAGAAACGAAAACGATATCTAAGACGAAATCGAAAACCAAAACCAAAACGAAATCGAAAACGATATCGAAAACGAAAACGAAATCGAAAACCATCACCAAAACGAAATGAAAAATAAATCGATCACGAAACCGAAAACGAAATCGAAATTGAGACAAAACGAAATCGAAATCGAAATTGAAAACGAAATCAAAACCGAAATTGACAACCAAATCGAAAACGAAAACGAAATCGAAAACGAAAATTAAAACGAAATCGAAAACGATGTAGAAAACGAAATCGAAAATGAAATCGAAAACGAAATCGAAATCGAAAACCCTAACGAAATCGAAAACGAAAACCAAATCGAAGACCAAAACGAAACCGAAATCAAAAACCACAACCAAAAAGAAATCGAAATTGCAAACAATAACCAAAACGAGATCGAAAACGAATTCGAAATCGACAACGATAACAAAAACCATAACGTAAACGAAATAGAAAACAATATGGAAAACGACATCGAAAACGAATTCGAAAACGAAAATGAAACCGAAAACGAAATCGAAATCGAAAACGAAATCGAGATCCAAAACGATATCGAAATCGAAAACTAAATCGAAAACCATAACTAAACCGAAAACGAAATCGAAAACGAAATCGAAACGAAAAAATCGAAAACGAAATTAAAGTCGAAAACGAAATTGAATTCGAAAACAAAAACCGAAACGAAATCGAAAACGATGTAGAAAACGAAATCGAAAATGAAATCGAAAACGAAATCGAAGACCAAAACGAAACCGAAATCAAAAACCACAACCAACAAGAAATCGAAATTGCAAACAATAACCAAAACGAGATCGAAAACGAATTCGAAATCGACAACGATAACAAAAACCATAACGAAATCGAAAACGATGTAGAAAACGAGATCGAAAATGAATTCGAAAACGAAATCGAAAACCCAAACGAAATCGAAATCGAAAAATCGAAAACGAAATTGAAGTCGAAAACGAAATTGAATTCGAAAACGAAAACAAAAACCAAAACGAAATCGAAAATGAAATCGAAATCGAAATCGAAAACCCTAACGAAATCGAAAACGAAAACGAAAACCAAATCGAAGACCAAAACGAAACCGAAATCAAAAACCACAACCAAAAAGAAATCGAAATTGCAAACAATAACCAAAACGAATTCGAAATCGACAACGATAACAAAAACCATAACGAAATCGAAATCGAAAACGATGTAGAAAACGAGATCGAAAATGAATTCGAAAACGAAATCGAAAACCCAAACGAAATCGAAATCGAAAACTCGAAAACGAAATTGAAGTCGAAAACGAAAACAAAAACCAAAACGAAATCGAAACGAAAAAATCGAAAACGAAATTGAAGTCGAAAACGAAAACCGAAACGAAATCGAAAACGATGTAGAAAACGAAATCGAAAATGAAATCGAAAACGAAATCGAAATCGAAAACCCTAACGAAAACGAAAACCAAATCGAAAACCAAAACGAAACCGAAATCAAAAACCACAACCAAAAAGAAATCGAAATTGCAAACAATAACCAAAACGAGATCGAACACGAATTCGAAATCGACAACGATAACAAAAACCATAACGTAAACGAAATAGAAAACAATATGGAAAACGACATCGAAAACGAATTCGAAAACGAAAATGAAACCGAAAGCGAAATCGAAAACGAAATCGAGCTCCAAAACGATATCGAAATCGACAACGAAAACTAAATCGAAAACCATAACTTAACCGAAAACGAAATTGAAATCGAAAAGAAAATCGAAAACCAAAACGAGAACGATATAGAAAACGAAATCGAAAACGAAATAGATAACGAAAACGAAATCGAGATCGGAAACGAGATCCAAACAAAATCGAAATCGATAACAAGATCGAAAACGAAACCAAACCCATAACGATATCGAAAACGAAAATGTAACCGAAAACGAAATCGAAAACCAAAACGATATCGAAAACGACAACGAAAACTGAAACCAAAACGAAAACGAAATCGAAAATGATATCGAAAACAAAAACCAAATCGAAATCGAAAAAGGAAAAAAACAACGAAATCGCAATGAATACGAAAAAAAACACGAAACGAAATCGCAAACGAAATCGAAATCGAAACGAAAACAATATCGGAATCGAAAACGAAAACAATTTCGAAAACGAAATCAAAAACGAATTCGTAAACGAAATCGATAACCATATCGAAAACGAAAGCAAAAACGAAATCGAAAACAAAATCGACAACGAAAACCAAAACCAAAACGAAATCAAAATCGAAAACGAAATCGAAAAAGAATTCGAAAACGAAATCGAAAACCCTAACGAAATCGAAAACCAAAACGAAAACGAAGTCGAAATCGAAAACGAAAACCAAAACGAAATCGAAAACGAAATCGAAAAAATCGAAAACGATATTGAAGTCGAAAACGAAATTGAATTCGAAAACAAAAACCGAAAAGAAACCGAAATGAAATGAAAACCACAACCAAAATGAAATCGAAATTGAAAACCATATCCAGAACGAAAACGATAACGAAATTAGAAACGAAATCGAAAACTAAATCGAGAACCCTAACGAAATCGATATCGAAAACTAAATCGAAAACCATAACGAAACCGAAAACGAAATCGAAAACAAAATCGTAAACGAAATCAAAAACGAAATCGAAATCGACAACGAAAACAAAAACCATAACGAAAACGAAATCAAAAACGAAATAGATAACGAAAACAAAATCGAGATCGAAACGCAATCGAAATCGAAAACAAGATCGAAATCGAAACCAAAACCATAACGAAATCGCAACCGAAAACGATATTGAAAACGAAATCGAAAAACCAGTCGATATCGATATCGAAAACGAAATCGATAACCATATCGAAATTGAAAACGAAATCGACAATGAAAACCAAAACGAAATCGAAATCGAGAACGAAATCGAAAACCAAATCGAAGATGAAATAGAAAACCAAATCGTAAACGAAATCGATAACCATATCGAAATCGAAATTGAAATCGAAAACCAAATCGAAAATGAAACCGAAATTGAAATCGATAACCAAATCGAAAACAAAATAGAAAACGAAATCGAAAACAAAATCGAAAACCAAAACGAAATCGAAAACGAATCGAAAACGAAAACAAAAACCAAAACGAAATCGAAAACGAAATTAACATCGAAATCGAAATCAAAAGCGATCTTGAAAACGAAAGCGAAATCGAAAACCATATCGAAAAACAAAACCAAAGCGAAATCGAAAACGAAATCGATATTGTAAACGAAATCGAAAAATGAAACGAAATTGACAACCAAATCGAAAACGCAATTGAAATCGTAAACGAAAACCAAAACCAAAACGAAATCGAAAACGATATAGATATCGAAATCGAAAACTAATCCAAATCGAAATCGTTAACGAAATCGAAATCGAAAACGAAATCGGAAACCAAAACGAAATCGAAAACCAAAACCAAAACGAAATCGAAAACCATCACCATAACGAAATCGAAAAAGAAGTCGCAAACGAAATGAAATCGAAATCGAAACCATATCGACATCGAAAACGAAATTGAAAACAAAATCGAAATTGAAATCGATAACCAAATCGGAAACGACATCGAAAACGAAAACGAAATAGAAAACCATATCGAAAACGAAATCGAAAACCAAAACGAAATCGAAGTCGACAAAGAAAAGGAAAACCAAAACCAAATCGAAAACAAAAACGAAATCGAAAACGACAAAGATATCGAAAACGAAATCGAAAATTTAACCGAAACCGATATCGAAATAGAAATCGAAAACGAAATTAAAAACGTAAACGAACTGAAAAACCAAAACGAAATCGACAACGAATTCGAAATCGAAAATGATATCGAAAACGAAATCGAAAACGAAAACCAAATTGAAAACGAAAACAAAAACCAAAACGAAATCGAAAACGACGTTGAAAACGAAGTCGAA
This sequence comes from Lordiphosa magnipectinata, assembly GCA_037044535.1. NCBI lineage: Eukaryota > Metazoa > Arthropoda > Insecta > Diptera > Drosophilidae > Lordiphosa > Lordiphosa magnipectinata. Next base: position 59,776 of record JBAMBO010002218.1, on the reverse strand, counting down.
AACCAAAACGAAATTGAAATAAATAACGAAATCGATATTGAAATTGAAAACGAAATCGAGATCGGAAACGAGTTCGAAACGCAATCGAAATCGAAAACAAAATCGACAACGAAAACCAAAACAAAAACGAAGTCGAAAATGAAAACGAAAACGAAATCGATTACGAAAACCGAAATGGAATTCGAAAACGAAAACGAATACGAAATCAATAAAGAAATCGAAAACCACAACGAAAACCGAGGCCGAAACGAATGAAACCGAAAACGATATCGAAACGAAATCGACAACCCAAACGAAATCGAAATTGAAATTGAAAACAAAATTTAAACCGAAAATGAAACCGAAAACGAAATCGATAACGAAATCGAAGACCAAATCGAAAACCATAACGAAAACCAAAAACACAACGAAATCGAAAACGAAATCGAAAATTTAACCGAAACCGATATCGAAATAGAAATCGAAAACGAAATAAAAAACGTAAACGAACTCAAAAACCAAAACGAAATCGACAACGAACTCGAAATCGAAAATGATATCGAAAACGAAATCGAAAACGAAAACCAAATTGAAAACGAAAACAAAAACCAAAACGAAATCGAAAACGAAGTTGACAACGAAGTCGAAAACCAAAACGATAACTAAATCGTTTTCAAAACGAAATCGAAAATAAATCGATCGCGAATCCGAAATCGAAATCGAAATTGAAAACAAAAACGAAATCGAAATCAAAACCAAAACGAAATCGAAAACCATCACCATAACGAAATCGAAAAAGAAGTCGCAAACGAAATGAAATCGAAATCAAAAACCATACTGAAACCAAAAACGAAACGAAATCGAAATCAAAAACGAAAACGAAATTGAAATCGAAAATGAAAACGAAATCGAAAACGAAATTGACAACCAAATCGAAAACGAAACTGAAATCGAAAACGAAAACCAAAACGAAATCGAAAACGATATAGATATCGAAATCGAAAACTAATCCAAATCGAAATCGTAAACGAAATCGAAAACGAAATCGGAAACCAAAACGAAACCAAAACGAAATCGAAAACCAAAACCAAAACGAAATCAAAAACCATTACCATAACGAAATCGAGAACAAAATCGAAAAAGAAGTCGAAAACGAAATGAAATCGAAATCGAAAACCATAATGAAACCAAAAACGAAACGAAATGGATAACGAAAAACAAAACGAAAACGAAATCGAAATCGACAAAGAAAACCAAAACCAAAACGATAACGAAATCGAAAACAAAATCGAAAACGATATCGAAAACGAAATAGAAAACCATAACCAAAACGAGATCGAAAATAAATCGATCGCGAAACCGAAATCGAAATTGAAAACAAAAACGAAAACGAAATCGAAATCAAAAACGAAAACGACATAGAAATCGAAAATGAAAGCGAAATCGAAAACGAAAACGAAATAGAAAACCATAACCAAAACGAAATAGAAAAAAAATCGATCGCGAAACCGAAATCGAAATTGAAAACAAAAACGAAAACGAAATCGAAATCAAAAACGAAAACGAAATAGAAATCGAAAATGAAAACGAAATTGACAACCAAATCGAAAACGAAATTGAAATCGAAAACGAAAACCAAAACCAAAACGAAATCGAAAACGATATAGATATCGAAATGGAAAACTAATCCAAATCGAAATCGTAAACGAAATCGAAATCGAAAACGAAATCGGAAACCAAAACGAAATCGAAAACCAAAACCAAAACGAAATCGAAAACCATTACCATAACGAAATCGAGAACGAAATCGAAAAAGAAGTCGAAAACGAAATGAAATCGAAATCGAAAACCATAATGAAACCAAAAACGAAACGAAATGGATAACGAAAACCAAATCGAAATCGACAAAGAAAACCAAAACCTAAACGATAACGAAATCGAAAACGATATAGAAAACGAAATCGAAAATGAAATCGAAATCGAGATTGAAATCCCTAACGAAATCGAAAACGAAAGCGGAGTCGAAAACGAAAACCAAAACGAAATCGAAATTGAAATCTAAAACGAAATCGAGTTCGAAACGCAATCGAAATCGTAAACAAAGTCGAAAACGAGAACAAAAACCATTACGAAAACCGAAACCGAAACGAATGAAACCGAAAACGATATCGAAAACGAAATCGAAAACCAAAACGAAATTGAAATAAATAACGAAATCGATATTGATATTGAAATCGAAATCGAGATCGGAAACGAGTTCGAAACGCAATCGAAATCGAAAACAAAATCGACAACGAAAACCAAAACAAAAACGAAGTCGAAAATGAAAACGAAAACGAAATCGATAACGAAAACCGAAATGGAATTCGAAAACGAAAACCAATACGAAATCTATAAAGAAATCGAAAACCACAACGAAAACCGAAACCGAAACGAATGAAACCGAAAACGATATCGAAAACGAAATCGACAACCCAAACGAAATCGAAATTGAAATTGAAAACAAAATTTACACCGAAAATGAAACCGAAAACGAAATCGATAACGAAATCGAAGATCAAATCGAAAACCATAACGAAAACCAAAAACACAACGAAATCGAAAACGAAATCGAAAATGAAATCGAAAACGAAATTGAAACGAAATCGAAAACGAAAACCATAACAATATCAACAACGAAACCGAAAGCGAAATCGAAATTGAAACGAAATAGAAATCGAAATCGAAAACGAAATCGAAAACGAAATCGAAAATTAAAACGAAATCGAAAACGAATACCAAAACGATATCGAAAACGAAATTGATAACGATAACTAAGTCGAAATCCAAAATGAGACCGAAAACGAAATCGAAAACGAAATCAAAAATGAAACCGAAAACGAAATCGAAATTGAAATCGAAGACGATTTTATAAACGAAAACGAAATCGAAGACGATATCAAAAACCAAAACGAAATCGCAAACGAAATTGACAACCAAATCGAAATCGAAAACCAAAACGAAATCGAACAAGAAATCGAAAACGCATACCAAAACGATATCGAAAACGAAAACAAAATTAAAAACGATAACTAAATCGAAAACCAAAACCAAATCGGCAAACAAAATCGAAATCGAAAACGAAATCGATAACGAAATTAAATTCAATAAACGAAATCGAAGATGAAATCGAAAACGAAATTGGAATCGAAGACGAAATCGAAAACGGATACCAAAACGATATCGAAAACGAAGTTGAAAACGATAACTAAATCGAAATCCAACATGAAACCGAAAACGAAATCGAAACCAAAACGAAAACAAAATCGCAATCGAAATTGAAATCCAAATCGAAAACCAAATCGAAAACCGCAACGAATACGAAATCGAAAAGAAATCGAATACGAAATCGAAAACGAAATTAAAAACGAAAACGATATCTAAGACGAAATCGAAAACCAAAACCAAAATGAAATCGAAAACAAAATCGAAAACGAAATCGAAGACGAAATCAAAAACTAAAACAAAATCGAAAACGAAAACGAAATTGACAACCAAAACGAAATCGAAAACGAATACCAAAACGATGTCGAAAACGAAGTTGAGACGATAACTAAATCGAAATCCAACATGAAACCGAACACGAAATCGAAAACCAAAACGAAATCGAAAACCAAAACGAAAACAAAATCGCAATCGAAATTGAAAACGAAATCAAAAAGCGAAATGAAAACGAAATCGAAAACAAATCGAATACGATAACGAAATCGAAAACGATATCGAAAATGAAGTCGAATACCATAACGCAATCGAAAACCATAACGAGAATGAAATCGAAATTGAAATCGAAGCCGAAAACGAAAGCGAAAGCGAAATCGAAAACGATATAGAAAATGAAACCGAAAACGAAATCGAAAGAAAAAAAGAAAACGAAATCGAAATTTGGAACGAAAACGATAACGAAATCGAAAACGAAAACAAGAACCAAAACGAAATCGATAACGAAATTAAATTCAACAAACGAAATCGAAGATGAAATCGAAAACGAAATTGGAATCGAAGACGAAATCGAAAACGGATACCAAAATGATATCGAAAACGAAATTGAAAACGATAACTAAGTCGAAATCCAAAATTAAACCGAAATCGAAAACGAAATCGAAAACGAAATCGAAAATGAAACCGAAAACGATATAAAAATTGAAATCGAAGACTATATTATAAACGATACCGAAATCGAAGACGAAATCAAAAACCAACACGAAATCGAAAACGAAAACGAAATTGACAACCAAATCGAAAACGAAATCGAAATCGAAAACCAAAACGAAATCGAAAACGAATACCAAAACGATATCGAAAACGAAGTTGAAAACGATAACTAAATCGAAAACCAAAACGAAAACGAAATCGCAATCGAAATTGAAAACGAAATCGAAAACCAAATCGAAAACCGAAAGGAAAACGAAATCTAAAACAAATCGAATACGAAATCGAAAATAAAATCGAAATCGAATACCATAACGCAATCGAAAACCAAAACGAGAACGAAATCGAAATTGAAATCGAAGTCGAAATCGAAATCGAAAGCGAAATCGAAAACGATATCGAAAATGAAACCGAAAACGAAATCGAAAGCCTGAACGAAACGAAATCGAAATTTGGAACGAAAACGAAAACAAAACCCAAAACGAAATCGATAACGAAATTAAAATCAACAAACGAAATCGAAGATGAAATCGAAAACGAAAATGGAATCGAAGACGAAATCGAAAACGAATACCAAAACGATATCGAAAACGAAGTTGAAAACGATAACTAAATCGAAATCCAACATGAAACCGAAAACGAAAACCGAAACGAACACGAAAAGAAATCGAATACGAAATCGAAATCGAAATTGAAATTGAAAACGAAATTAAAAACGAAAATGATATCTAAGACGAAATCGAAAACCAAAACGAAATCGAAAACGAAATCGAAAACGAAAACAAAATAGAAAACGATATCAAAACGAAAACGAAATCGAAAACCATTACCAAAACGAAATCAAAAATAAATCGATCACGAAACCGAAAACGAAATCGAAATTGAAAACAAAAACGAAAACGAAATCGAAATTGAAATCAAAAACGAAAAACGAAAAAGAAATTGAAATCGAAATCGAAATTGAAAACAAAATCGAAACCGAAATTGACAACCAAATCGAAAACGAAATCGAAAACGAAATCGAAAACGAATACCATAACGATATCGAAAACGAAATTGAAAACGATAACTAAGTCGAAATCCAAAATGAAACCGAAATCGAAATCGAAAACGAAATCGAAATCGAAAATGAAATCGAAAATGAAACCGAAAACGATATCAAAATTGAATTCGAAGACGATATTATAAACGACAACGAAATCGAAGACGGAATCAAAAACCAAAACGAAATCGAAAACGAAAACGAAATTGACAACCAAATAGAAATCGACAACGAAAACCAAATCGAAATCGATATCGAAAACATAAACAAAATCGAAAACGAAATCGAAAACCAAATCGTAAACAAAATCGAAAATGAAACCTAAAACCAAATCGAAAACGAAAACATAAACGGAATTGAAATTGAAAACGACAAAGAATCGAATATGACATCGAAACGAAAACAGTATCGAAATCGAAAAGGAAATCGAAAATATAATCGAAAACGAAAACATTATCGAAAACGAAATTGAAAACGAAGTCGAAAACGAAATTAAAAACGAAAACGATATCTAATAGCCTATTTCCACTGGCTTCATTTCTTATCATTTTCATTTCTAAAAATGATGCTGTTTCCATTGACAAATCTTCATCATTTTGATATTCGCAATGCCACGATGACAAAAACAGCTGAATGGTTTGATTTAAACAACAGGCGCCACTTTCAAACTCACGGGGAGTTTTTGCAATACGCATTGTTAACGCCCTGAATAGTCAGCAGAAAGAAAGATAGATTATATTATAAACAAAATTGCGCCTTATTTTTAAATTCAAATCAATAGTTTATTGGTGATGACACTTTCTATTTTCAGAGAGTAACGAGTAGTGCCAGAGAGTAGCGAGTACTTTTTAAAAAAATACCAAATTCCTTCGTGAGGAATGCCATCATTTTTAAGAAATGAAGGAAATGAAGGGCAAAATGCAACAACAATTTGTATGGAAGAAATGATATCATTTTCTTCATTTCTTGTCATTTCAAGAAATGAAGCTTCATTTCTTTGGTGGAAATAGGCTATAAGACGAAATCGAAAACCAAAACGAAATTGAAAACGAAATCGAAAACGAAAACGAAATCGAAAACCATAACCAAAACGAAATCGAAAATAAATCGATCACGAAACCGAAAGCAAAATCGAAATTGAAACGAAATAGAAATCGAAATTGAAAACGAAATCGAAAACGAAATCGAAAATTAAAACGAAATCGAAAACGAATACCAAAACGATATCGAAAACGAAATTGATAACGATAACTAAGCCGAAATCCAAAATGAAACCGAAAACGAAATCGAAAACGAAATCAAAAATGAAACCGAAAACGAAATCGAAATTGAAATCGAAGACGATTTTATAAACGAAAACGAAATCAGAGACGAAATCAAAAACCAAAACGAAATCGCAAACGAAATTGACAACCAAATCGAAAACCAAAACGAAATCGAAAAAGAAATCGAAAACGCATACCAAAACGATATCAAAAACGAAAACAAAATTAAAAACGATAACTAAATCGAAAACCAAAACGAATTCGAAAACAAAATCGAAATCGAAAATGAAACCCAAACGAAATCGAAAACGAAAACGAAATTGACAACCAAATCGAAAACGAAATCGAAAACGAAAATCAAAACGAAATCGAAAACGAATACCAAAACGGTATCGAAAACAAAGTTGAAAAAAACATGAAACCGACAACGAAATCGAAAAAGAAAACGAAAATCAAAACGAAAGCGAGAACGAAATCGAAAACGAAATTTAAATCGAAAACAAAATCGAAAATGAAATCGAAAACGAAAACCAAATCGAAAACCATAATGAAACCAAAAACGAAACGAAATCGAAAACGTTACAAAAACATAAACGAAATCGAAATCGAAATCGACAACGAAAACCAAATCCAAAACGAAAACGAAATCGAAAACGATATATAAAACGAAATCGAAACAAACAAAGTGAAAACAAAATCGAAAATGAAATCGAAACGACAACAGAATCGAAATCGAAAACGAAAACAATATCAAAAACAATATCGAAAACGAAATCGAAAACGAAAACGATGTCTAAGACGAAATCGAAAACCCAAACCAAAACGAAATCGAACACGAAATCAAAATCGAAAACGATATCGAAAACGATAACGAATTCGAAAACCATAACCAAAACGATATCAAAAATAAATCGATCACGAAACCGAAAACGAAATCGAAATTGAAATCAAAAACGAAAACGAAATGGAAATCGAAATTGAAAACGAAATCGAAACCGAAATTGACAACCAAATCCAAAACGAAATCGAAAATTAAAACGAAATCGAAAACGAATACCAAATCGATATCGAAAACGAAATTGAAAACGATAACTAAGTCGAAACCAAAAATGAAACCGAAATCGAAAACGAAATCGAAATCAAAAACGAAACCGAAAACGATATCAAAATTTAAATCGAAGACGATATTATAAACGAAAACGAAATCGAAGACGAAATCAAAAACCAAAACGAAATCGAAAACGAAATTGACAACCAAATCGAAAACGAAAATCAAAACGAAATCGAATGTAAGGCGATCACGAAACCGAAATCGAAATCGAAATTGAAAACAAAAACGAAAACGAAATAGAAATCGAAAACGAAATCGAAAACGAAAATTAAAACGAAATCGAAAACGAAAACCAAAACGATATCGAAAACGAAATCGAAAACGATAACTAAGTCGAAATCCAAGATGAAACCGAAAACGAAATCGAAGACGAAATCAAAAACCAAAACAAAATCGAAAACGAAAACGAAATTGACAACCAAAACGAAATCGAAAACGAATACAAAAACGATATCGACGACGAAGTTGAGACGATAACTAAATCGAAATCCAACATGAAACCGAACACGAAATCGAAAACCAAAACGAAAACGAAATCGAAATTGAAAACGAAATCGAAAACCAAATCGCAAACCGAAATGAAAACGAAATCGAAAACAAATCGAATACGAAAACGAAATCGAAAACGAAATCGAAAATGAAATCGAATACCATAACGCAATCCAAAACCATAACGAGAACGAAATCGAAATTGAAATCGAAGTCGAAAACGAAATCGAAAGCGAAATCGAAAACGATATAGAAAATGAAACCGAAAACGAAATCGAAAGCCAAAACGAAAACGAAATCGAAATTTGGAACGAAAACGAAATCGAAAACGAAATTAAATTCAACAAACGAAATCGAAGATGAAGAAATTGGAATCGAAGACGAAATCGAAAACGGATACCAAAACGATATCGAAAACGAAGTTGAAAACGATAACTAAATCGAAATCCAACATGAAACCGAAAACGAAATCGGAAACCAAAACGAAATCGCAATCGAAATTGAAAACGAAGTCGAAAACAAAATCGAAAACCGAAACGATCACGAAACCGAAATCGAAATCGAAATTGAAAACAAAAAACGAAAACGAAATAGAAATCGAAAACGAAATCGAAAACGAAAATTAAAACGAAATCGAAAACGAAAACCAAAACGATATCGAAAACGAAATCGAAAACGATAACTAAGTCGAAATCCAAGATGAAACCGAAAACGAAATCGAAGACGAAATCAAAAACCAAAACAAAATCGAAAACGAAAACGAAATTGACAACCAAAACGAAATCGAAAACGAATACAAAAACGATATCGACGACGAAGTTGAGACGATAACTAAATCGAAATCCAACATGAAACCGAACACGAAATCGAAAACCAAAACGAAAACGAAATCGAAATTGAAAACGAAATCGAAAACCAAATCGCAAACCGAAATGAAAACGAAATCGAAAACAAATCGAATACGAAAACGAAACCGAAAACGAAATCGAAAATGAAATCGAATACCATAACGCAATCCAAAACCATAACGAGAACGAAATCGAAATTGAAATCGAAGTCGAAAACGAAATCGAAAGCGAAATCGAAAACGATATAGAAAATGAAACCGAAAACGAAATCGAAAGCCAAAACGAAAACGAAATCGAAATTTGGAACGAAAACGAAATCGAAAACGAAATTAAATTCAACAAACGAAATCGAAGATGAAGAAATTGGAATCGAAGACGAAATCGAAAACGGATACCAAAACGATATCGAAAACGAAGTTGAAAACGATAACTAAATCGAAATCCAACATGAAACCGAAAACGAAATCGGAAACCAAAACGAAAACGAAATCGCAATCGAAATTGAAAACGAAGTCGAAAACAAAATCGAAAACCGAAACGAAAACGAAATCGAAAAGAAATCGAATACGAAATCGAAATCGAAATTGAAATCGAAAACGAAATTAAAAACGAAAATAATATCTAAGACGAAATCGAAAACCAAAAAGAAATCGAAAACCATTACCAAAACGAAATCAAAAATAAATCGATCACGAAACCGAAATCGAAATTGAAAACCAAAACGAAAACGAAATCGAAATTGAAATCAAAAACGAAAAAGAAATTGAAGCCGAAATCGAAATTGAAAACGAAATTGAAATCGAAAACGAAATCGAAAACCATAATGAAACCAAAAACGAAACCGAAAACCAAAACGAAAACGAAATCGAATTCGACAACGAAAACCAAAACCAAAACGATAACGAAATCGAAAACGATATCAAATTTTAAAACCCTAACGAAATCGAAATCGATAACGAAAACAAAATCGAGATCGGAAACGAGATCGAAGCGCAATCGAAATCGAAAACGAAATCGAAATTAAAATCGTAAACGAAATTAAAAACGAATACCAATACGATATCGAAAACGAAATTGAAAACGAACACTAATAGCCTATTTCCACTGGCTTCATTTCTTATCATTTTCATTTCTAAAAATGATGCTGTTTCCATTGATAAATCTTCATTTTGATATTCGCAATGCCACGTTGACAAAAACAGCTCAATGGTTTGATTTAAACAACAGGCGCCACTTTCAAACTCACGGGGAGTTTTTGCAATATTTACCCAAAAAAAAGACATTCCCGGCAGGAAAGCAATTACCATGGGCGAACGCATTGTTAACGCCCTGAATAGTCAGCAGAAAGAAAGATAGATTATATTATAAACAAAATTGCGCCTTATTTTTAAATTCAAATCAATAGTTTATTGGTGATGACACTTTCTATTTCCAGAGAGTAACGAGTAGTGCCAGAGAGTAGCGAGTACTTTTTACAAAAATACCAAATTCCTTCGTGGGGAATGCCATCATTTTTGAGAAATGAAGGAAGTGAAGGGCAAAATGCAACAACAATTTGTATGGAAGAAATGATATCATTTTCTTCATTTCTTGTCATTTCAAGAAATGAAGCTTAATTTCTTTGGTGGAAATAGGCTATAAGTCGAAATCCAAAATGAAACCGAAATCAAAAGCCAAAACGAAATCGAAAACGAAATTGACAACCAAATCGAAATCGAAAACGAAAACCAAAACGATATCGAAAACGAAATTGAAAACGATAACTAAATCGAACGCGAAATCGATGTCGAAAACGAAATCGAAATCGAAACTGAAAACGAAATAGAAAACGAAATCGAAAACGAAATCGTAATCGAAATTGAAAACGAAATCGAAAACGACATTGACAACGAAATCGAAAACCAACACGAAATCGGAAATGAAATCGAAATCAAGAAAACGAAATCAAAAACGAAATCGAAATTGAAATCGAAGACGAAATTGATAACGAGAACAAAATTGAAGACGAAATCAAAAACCAAAACGAAATCGAAAACGATATTGACAACCAAATCGAAAACGAAATCGAAAACGAAAATCAAACCGAAAACGAATACCAAAACGATATCGAAAACGAAGTTGAAAACGATAAATAATTCGAAGTCCAACATGAAACCGAAAACGAAATCGAAAATGAAACCGATAACGAAATCGAAATTAAAATCGAATGCGATTTTATAAACGAAATCGAAGACGAAATCAAAAACCAAATCGAAATCGAAAACGAAATTGACAACCAAATCGAAATCGAAAACCAAAACGAAATCGAAAAAGAAATCGAAAACGAATACCAAAACGATATCGAAAACGAAAACGAAATTAAAAACGATAACAAAATCGAAAACCAAACGAAAACGAAATCGAAAATGAAACCGAATCGAAATCGAAAACGAAAACGAAATCGATATCGAAAACGAAATCGTAATCGAAATTGAAAACGAAATCGAAAACAATAACCAAAACGAAATCGAAATCGACATTGACAACGAAATCGAAAACCAAAACGAAATTGACAACCAAATCGAAAACGAAATCGAAAACGAAATCGAAAACGAATACCAAAACGATATCGAAAACGAAGTTGAAAACGATAGATAAATCGAAATCCAACATGAAACCGAAAAGGAAATCGACAACCAAAACGAAAACGAAGATCAAAACGAAAGCGAGAACGAAATCGAAAACGAAATTGAAATCGAAGTCGAAAACGAAATCGAAAATGAAATCGAAAACGAAAACCAAATCGAAAACCATAATGAAACCAAAAACGAAACGAAATCGAAACGATAACAAAAACGAAATCGAAGTCAAAATCGACAACGAAAACCAAATCCAAAACGAAAACGAAATGGAACGATATATAAAACGAAATCGAAAATCGAAGCAAACAAAGTGAAAACGAAATCGAAAATGAAATCGAAAACGAAAACAATATCGAAAACGAAATCGAAAACGAAAATGAAAACGAAATCGAAATTGAAATCGAAAACGAAATTAAAAACGAACACGATATCTAAGACGAATTTGAAAACCAAAGCCAAAACCAAATCGAAAACAAAATCGAAAACGATATCGAAACCGAAAACGAGATCGAAAACCATAACCAAAACGAAATCAAAAATAAATCGATCACGAAACCGAAATCGAAATTGAAAACAAAAACGAAAACGAAATAGAAGTCGAAATTGAAAACGAAATCGAAACCGAAATTGACAACCAAATCGAAAACGAAATCGAAAACGAAAATTAAAACGAAATCGAAAACGAATACCAAAACGATATCGAAAACGAAATTGAAAACGCTAACTAAGTCGAAATCCAAAATGAAACCGAAATCGAAAACGAAATCGAAATCGGAAACGAAATCGAAATCGAAATTGAAATCGTAAACGAATTCGAAAACAAATCGAAAACGAAATTGAAATCAACAAACGAAATCGAAAACGAAATTGGAATCGAAGTCGAAAATGATACCGAAAACGAAAGCGAAAACCAAAACGAATACGAAATCGCAATCGAAATTGAAATCGAAAACGAAATTAAGAACGAAAACGATATTTATTTATTTATTTATTTATTTAGAGTTGACAAAAAACGGCTGTCAACGAAAATTTATATACGTTACAAAAATTTTTATGAGCTACTGAAGCCTATCAAAGAAAATCTAATAAAATTACAAAATAAACTAATAACGACTCCGACACGGTGGGGGAATTTCATTTGCCCGTCCGGCCAGCTATGCCCCTATTCACAGCCAATTGTAGTCAGAGACGTTATTAGAGCTAACAAAAACTTTAATAATATAGAGATCGAGAAGAAAGAGAAAGAGAGAAAGAGAGAGAGAGAAAAAAACCAAAACCTACAGTTAAGTAGGAACAAAGGAGAAAAAAAATAAGATAATATATTAAATTAAAAAAAAAATAACTGAGATAGAGAGAAAAATATCTTGAAGTAAACTTTAAAAATAAAAAATTTATACGAAAAACTTAAAACTAAATAACCGGAAAACTCTGACCCGGTGGGGGAGGATTTTTTAGCCAGTCCGACAAGCTATGCCCCTACTCACAGCTGGGAGTGGTCAGAGATTTCCCCGGAGATAGTTATAGAGAGACGTTTTTAGAGAGAAGAGAGAGAGATCTGTTGAGAGCAGGTGATAGAGATCATTGTAATTTTGACATAAGACCCGAAAACGATTGTGCTGGGCATAATCAGTTGTGCATCTGGGCAAGATTAAAGGTAAATAGTTTCTAGTTGGCCTAGAAGGAACGGAAAAGTTAAGGCGACCTAAAAGTTCGGTAGAGTCTACATCACTAATGATTAGCTTATGAAGAAAAGAAACGCCTAGGACTGTTCTACGATCAGCTAGCGAAGGGAGGTTAATAAGCAAGAGTCTACTGGAGTACGATGGCAGACGAAGGTTAGGGTCCCAATTTAGTCCACGAAGAGCAAAAAGCAAAAATTGCTTTTGTACTGATTCGATACGATCGATATGCTTTTTGTATTGCGGACACCAGACGGACGAGCAGTATTCAAGTACAGGACGGACTAGAGCAGTGTACAGGAGCTTTGTGGTGTAAGGATCATTAAATTCCTTCGACCAACGTTTAATGAATCCAAGTACACCATTCGCCCTATTAACAATAGAAGAGATATGAGGATTGAAACTCAATTTGGGGTCAAAAAGAATTCCAAGATCAAGGACGGTAGATATTCGTTGCAGGGGTTCATTGCCAATCGTATAAATAGCCAGCGAAGGTTTGCAACGATGGAAAGTCATAAACATGCACTTGGAGCAGTTAAGGTATAAATGATTAACCAAGCACCAAGACTGCAAGGAGTTTAAATCATCTTGCAATCTAATGGAATGTGTCGGGTCATTGAAAGATAAAATAAGTTTAACGTCATCGGCATACATAAGTATCCGAGAGTAAGATAGTATTGTGGGTAGGTCATTAATAAAAAGAGTAAAAAACAAAGGACCAAGGTGACTACCTTGCGGTACACCGGACGTTACAAAGACGGGCTATATCTAAGACGAAATCGGGAACCAAAACGAAATCGAAAACGAAAACAAAATCGAAAACGAAATCGAAACTGAAAACGTAATGGAAATCGAAATCGAAATCGATAACGAAAACGAAATCGAAAACAAAATCGAGTTCGGAAACGAGATCGAATCGCAATCGAAATCGAAAACGAAATCGAAATTAAAATCGTAAACGAAATTGAAATCGAAAACGAAAATGAAACCGAAACCGAAAACGAAATCGAAAACTCATCCCAAAACGAAATCGAAAATGAAACCAAAACCGAAATCGAAACGAAATCGAAAATGAAATCAAAAACGAAATCGAAAACGAAATTGAAATCGAATACGAAGACCTAAACCAACACGAAATCGAAAACGATATAGATAACGAAATCGAAGACTAAACCAAATCGAAATCGAAAACGAAATCGAAAACCATAACGAAAACGAAGTCGAAAAGTCACGAAAAAGTCGTGAAAGAGAATCGAAATCGAAAATGAAATCGAAGACAATATCGAAAACGAAATCGAAAACGCAAACCAAAACGAAATCGAAAACGAAATCGAAAACCAAAACGAAATCGAAAACAAAAACGAAAACGAAATCGAAATCGACAACGAAAACCAGAACCATAACGAAAACGAGTCGAAAACGAAATCGAAAACGATATAGAAAACGAAATCGAAATTGAAACCAAAAACGAAACGAAATCGAAAACCAAAACCAAAACGAAATCGACAACAAAGTCCAAAACGAAAACGATAACAAAATCGAAAATGAAATCGAAAGCGATATTGAAAACGATATCGAAATCGAAATTGAAAACGAAATGGAAAACGAGAACCAAAACGATATCAAAAACGAAATTGAAATCGGAAACAAAATCGAAAACAAAATCGAAAACAAAATCGAAAACGAAAACCAAAACCATAACGAAATAGAAATCGAAAATGAAACCAAAAACGAAATCGAAAACGAAAACCAAATCGAAATCGAAAACAAAAAGGAAATCAAAATCGAAAAAAAAAGAAATCAAAAATGAAATTGAAAAAGCGAAGAAATCGAAAACCAAAACGAAATTGAAAACGAAAACCAAAACGAAAAAGGTAACGAAACCGTAAATGAAACCGAAATCGAAAACCAAATCGAAAACCAAAACGATAACGAAATCGAAAACCAAAACCAAAACGAAATCGAAAACGAAATCAAAACTGAAAACGAAAACGAAATCGAAAACGAAAATAAAATCCAAATCGAAATCGAAAGCCGAAAACCAAAACGAAATCGAAAACGAAAACAAAATCGAAGACCAAAACATAACGAAATCGATATCGAAACCGAAATCAAAAACCATTACCAAAACGAAATCGATAACGAAAATAAAACCGAAAATGATATCGAAAACAAAAACGAAAACTAAAAGTCGATAACGAAATCGAAATCGACAACGAAATCTAAAATGAAACCGGAAGTGAAATCGAAACCCAATACGAAAAAGAAATCGAAATTGAAAACGAAATCGAAAACGAAAACCAAAACCAAAACGAAATCGAAAGATCATTTACGAAATCGAAATTGAAATCGAAAACGAAATCGAAATTGATATCGAAAACAAAACCAATAAGTAAACGGTATAGATAACGAAATCGAAAACCAAAACCATAATGAAACCGATAATGAACGAACGAAAACGAAGTCGACAACGAAAACCAAAACCAAAACGTAAACGATATTGATAACGAAATCGAAAACGAAATCGAAATCGAAAACCCTAACGAAATCGAAGCCGAAATCGACAACGAAAACCAAAACGAAATTTAAAACGAAACCAAAAAGAAATCGAAATCGAAAACCATAACCATAACGAAATCGAAAACGAAAACCAAAACCATAACGAAATAGAAATCAAAAATGAAACCAAAAACGAAAACCAAATCGAAATCGAAAACAAAATCGACAACGATATCGAAATCGACATCAAAAACGAAATCGAAAGCGAAATCGAAAAAGAATCGAAAACGAAATCGAAAATGAAATCGAAAACCAAATCGAAAATGAAACCGAAAACGACATCGACAACGAAAGCGAAATTGAAATCGAATACGAAATCGAAAACGAAAGCGAAATCGAAAACGCAATCGAAAACGAAATCGAAAACCATAATGAGACCGAAAACGAAACGAAAACCAAAACGAAAACGAAATCGAAGTCGACAACGGAAACCAAAACCATAACGAAAACGATATAGAAAACGAAATCGAAAACGAAATCGAAAACGAAATCGAAAACGAAATCGAAAACCAAAACCAAAACGAAATCGACAACAAAAACCAAAACGTAAAATCGAAAATGAAATCGAAAACGAAATTGAAATCCAAATCGAAAAAGAAATCGATATTGAAATCGAAAACGAAATTGAAATCGAAAACGAAAATGAAACCGAAAACGAAATAGAAAACCAAAACAAAATCGAAATTGAAAACGAAATCGATATCGAACCTGAAATCGAAAACGGAATCGAATACCATAACGAAATCGAAATCGAAATTGAAATCGAAATCGAAACCGAAATCGAAAACGAAATCGAAAACAATATCGAAAACGAAATCGAAAACTATAACGAAATCGAAAACGAAATTAAAATCGAAAACGAAATCAAAAACGAAATCGAAAACGAAATCGAAAACGAAATCGAAAATAAAATCGAAATCGAAAACCATAATGAAACCGATAATGAAACGAAATCGAAAACCAAAACGAAGTCGACAACGAAAACCAAAACCAAAACGTAAACGATATTGATAACGAAATCGAAAACGAAATCGAAATCGAAAACCCTAACGAAATCAAAACCGAAATCGACAACGAAAACCAAAACGAAATTGAAAACGAAACCAAAAAGAAATCGAAATCGAAAACCATAACCATAACGAAATCGAAAACGAAAACCAAAACCATAACGAAATAGAAATCAAAAATGAAACCAAAAACGAAAACCAAATCGAAATCGAAAACAAAATCGACAACGATATCGAAATCGACATCAAAAACGAAATCGAAAACGATATCGAAAAAGAATCGAAAACGAAATCGAAAATGAAAATGAAATCGAAAACCAAATCGAAAATGAAACCGAAAACGACATCGACAACGAAAGCGAAATTGAAATCGAATACGAAATCGAAAACGAAAGCGAAATCGAAAACGCAATCGAAAACGAAATCGAAAACCATAATGAGACCGAAAACGAAACGAAAACCAAAACGAAAACGAAATCGAAGTCGACAACGGAAACCAAAACCATAACGAAAACGATATAGAAAACGAAATCGAAAACGAAATCGAAAACCAAAACCAAAACGAAATCGACAACAAAAACCAAAACGTAAAATCGAAAATAAAATCGAAAACGAAATTGAAATCGAAAAGCCTAACAAAATCGAAAATGAAATCGAAAACAAAATCGAAAACCATTATGAAACCGAAAACGAAAAAGGTAACGAAATCGAAAACGAAATTGAAAAAGCAAACGAAAATGAAACCGATGTCGAAAACAAAAATGAAATTGAAATTGAAAACGAAAACCAAATCGAAAACGAAAATGAAACCGAAATCGCGAACGAAATCGAAATCGTTAACCAAATCGAAAACGAAATCGAAAACGAAATCGAAAACCAAAACCAAAACGAAATCGACAGCCATTACGAAATCGAAAAGAAAGTCGAAAACGAAATCGTAATCGAAATCGAAATTAAAATTGAAATCGAAAACGAAATCGAAAACGAAATCGAATACCATAACAAAATCGAAAACAATATCGAAAACGAAATCGAAAGCCACAACGAAATCGAAAACGAAATCGTATACAAAAACGAAATCGAAAACGAAAACCAAATCGAAATCGAAAACAATATCGACAACGAAATCGAAAACGACAACAAAAACGAAATCGAAATTGAAAACGAAATCGAAAAAGAAACGTAAACGAAATCGAAAACGAAAACAATATCTGTTTAAGCCTGAAAGTAGGCAGCAGAACAGCATTTCACCACAGAGCTTTCCACCTCTGTGACCTACATTTAAGCTAGGCTAAGCTTCTGTTCACCTCTTAGTTTTTAGTTATCTGAAGCCATTGAAGCAAACAAGAAGTTTTTTATATTGGAAGCCACCCCCATCGTCTTTTTATATTGGATTTGGTCGACCCCTCCTCAAACCGCCCAAGAAGTACATCCTTTCTACCAGGAATTCAACCCCCCTACATTAATTTTGGTCCAGCGAGCCGTATTTTGCTGAGGAAAGAAATCCTAAGCTCAACTCCAGCAAGCATT
This sequence comes from Lordiphosa magnipectinata, assembly GCA_037044535.1. Taxonomy (NCBI): domain Eukaryota; kingdom Metazoa; phylum Arthropoda; class Insecta; order Diptera; family Drosophilidae; genus Lordiphosa; species Lordiphosa magnipectinata. The sequence goes on along the minus strand of JBAMBO010002218.1, from coordinate 41,458 downwards.
GGTGGATTTTCCTGAAAAAAAGATAAGTACTTATTCTCCAAATCCAAGCCGCATAAGGTGGCAAAAAACCCAAACGTACATATATATATATATAAATCGACAAACCCACCCACACATTGAATACATATATAATATTATATATATAAAGTGTCTCCATATAAATTCCATTTTCTTTCCTCCTACTTTCCTCACTGAAAGTGAAAAAATTATTTGGATCTCCGCTTTGATCAAGCCGCCATATTATCGGCGAATTCTCCTTTTTCCGTTTATTCATATATGAACATCCTCCTACATATGCATGTCCGTACATCAACATAAAAAGTGATAAAAATACATACATAAAATCAAAGTTCAAATCATACAATTGGTAAAATATTGTGTCCATCCCGCCGGCAATTATTTGCATTAATTGCATACATATGTATGCATGCATCTACGCCTGCTTTTTGAACGCTGTCCATAAATAAAAGGCTGCCCATAGCCACACCAAGCAACCATATCCACACATCTGCAACTCCAAAAATATATTGCATAAATTCTAATTTGCAGCTGAATAAAGATATAAATATTTTATAATTATATTTGCAACATACATACACATACATACATACATTTGTTTACATTGTTTTGATAAATTTATCGATCCCCACACACTAGTGTGTAGCCCTTTGCACTGGTTCTTTTATCTTACCACAAGAGAAAATATATATATTTCCTAAAATATTTCTTTCCCTATAATAACTGGTCCGCCTGGGGTTAAACAACAAAATAAATTACAAAGGAATCTCTATTGCTATCGTTCCTCTGTCATTTATTTTCGGTGGGTTTAAAATAAACTTCCATACTATCCGAGTCTGCAATCCCTTCGATAAGGAAGACGCTCAATAATATTGGTTCTGTCTTACGCTTAAGGTTCGAATGAGTAGTCCAGGCGAAAAGAAGCAGCTTAAAGCGCCATCTGATCGAGCCACCAAGCGAACATCCTCTCCCATTTCCGTTCCAAAAAAAAATCAGTACTCCTCTTCTTTTAAAATCAGACTCCAAGGGAGGCGTAAAACCTAAATCAGTTGATCAAATCCCACCGCGAATTACCAGATCGAACGTACCAAGCGCTTCAAATAAAAACATGTCATTAAATGCGTTTATTGCTGCAACTGATAGGTTAAGCGAGTTTGATGGAAAGGTGAGCACTGCAAGTACTTCTGCGGCTACTGATGTTACCTTATCGATGATAAGGGTCCGTCACAAGCAAATATGTGCGTTAAGGGAAAAGGTGGAGCGAGAATATGAACTTCCGAAGCTTTAAGTTCAGGTTCGACACTGAGGTGTTTAACGGGGACTATTTGCGATGGCCAACGTTCCGAGATTTGTTTACGGCCATCTATATCAACAATTCTAGACTGACCCCAGTGGAAAAACTGTTCCACCTGAGCGCAAAGACTAGTGGCGACGCAAAGGCAATAGTAGCCGACCATCCTCTTACCAATGAAGGTTTCGCGACCGCTTGGGGTGCATTACAAGAGCGTTTTGAAAACAAACGTCTCCTTGTCAACAGCCAACTTAAAACCCTGTTCAATTTACCCCTAGTAACAGTTGAATCAGGCACTGCTCTAAAGGAGCTCCAAAGCACCATCCAGAGGTGTTTGACAGCGCTTCAGCACTTCAATATCTCGACAGAGAGCTGGGACTGTCAGATCGTTTACCTGTGTTGTGGTAAACTGCCTGAATTAACCTTATCAATGTGGGAACAGTCATTACCCAATAAGGCCGAAATTCCCACCTGGCAAGCATTGAACACTTTCCTCAGTGAACGATATCGCACCCTAGAGGTGATCGCAGACGTTAGGCCATCGGCAAACGTTCAGCCGTCGGCAAACGTTCAGTTGGTCAGATCTGTCCGCAATAATCCTCCTAACAAGAAACTTAACAACTTTGAAGCCAAAGTGAATGTAAAATTACAAACATGCAAGGTGTGTTCCAAAGAGAACCATCCGATTCGTGTGTGCCCACGTTTCCTTCAAATGGCTGTCAAAGAGAGATCCAATTGCATCCATCAACTGAAATTGGGCGTGAACTGCTTTGCGAGAGGACATCAACTCCGTGAATGCACGAGTGCACACAATTGTTACAAGTGCAAGGGTCGTCACAACACGCTACTTCATCGTAATGACAACCCTCCAGATACCTCAGCAGCAGTTCCCACTACTAGTAACAATATACAGTCCACTTCTGCTCCAAATCTCCAAAATTATTTTGCCGCAAACACACAAGGTGTCTGCTTGGAACGGCGATTATAAATATCTGCCATTCGGGCACGAATTATAGAGCACGCGCTCTGATTGATTCCGGTTCGGAAGGGACTTTTATAACCGAGCGACTCTCTAATATGATCCAATTGCCCTTCCAAACTATCCAGGCACAAGTATCAGGACTTAATCAAACAGTCTCTGCACAATCACAGAAGCTGTGCCACTTTACAATTGGATCCCCGACGATGCCAAGACTACAAGTAGAAGCGTCTGCTTTTGTACTGCCACACTTGGTAGGCAATCTTCCGACCTATTCAATCCCACTAACTGACTTAAAAGACATGCCAAATCTTCAATTGGCCGATCCAAATTTCTACAAGAGTTCCGAAGTAGACGTACTTATTGGCGCGGATATACTTCCTTCCATATCGCTAGGCGGCTCACAAACTAACATTTGCGGCACGCTCCTTGGGCAAGAAACCATTTTCGGGTGGATACTCACAGGCCCAGTGTCAAAGACCACTAGCAACAAATCTATTTCATCCTTCTCAACTCGAGTTGTCATTAGTCAAGAGGCTACACTAGAGTCACTACTCACCAAATTTTGGGAGGTGGAGGATATTCCAGTTAAAATGGTAAAAGGGTCAGATTCCATCTGTGAAAGCAATTTCGTTAGCACGACTACTAGAGATAGAAGCGGTAAATACGTCGTTACTCTACCTTTTCGAAATCCGGATCACATTAATTTGGGACATTCCAGGTCCATCGCACTGGCTCAGTTTCTAAAGAACGAAAGTCGTTTAAAAAGAAACATTCCTCTAAAAGAGCAGTACGACTCCGTGATTCAGGAATATTTGGATTTAAACCAAATGAAACAAGTCTCTCCTAATGACGACTCTACAAATTTTTACCTTCCGCATCATGCAGTTTTTAAGCCGGAAAGTACTACCACGCAAGTTCGCGTCGTATTTAACGCCTCCAGCCCATCCACCAATGGCAACAGCCTAAATGATATCCTTCATGCAGGCCCTGTCCTTCAATCCGACTTGACGTTGCAGATTCTTAAGTGGCGATATTTTGAATTCGTATTCAATGCCGATATAACAAAGATGTATCGGCAAATCCTAGTTGATCCTAAACACACTCAGTTTCAAAGAATTTTGTTCCGGAACAAAAAGGGAGAAATTTGCGATTTTGAGCTACAGACAGTGACATTTTGTGTTAACTGCGCTCCCTTTCTTGCAATCCGCGTGCTTCAGCAGCTTGCAGACGATGTCCAAGCACAATTTCCAAGAGCGAGCAACATAATCAGGCAGCTTATGTATGTTGACGACGTCTTAGCGGGAGCACACACAAAGGATGATGCTGAATTGGCAATTAAAGAACTCCAAAATGCACTCAAAACAGCAGGTTTTCCACTGAGGAAGTGGACGTCGAATCAGAAGGATGTGCTGGTCGATATCCCGATAGACCATTTGCTGCGAGCACACTTTTTGGATCTGGATGATACAAGCACCGCTAAGACACTAGGCATCCGATGAAGAGCTACTTCAGACGACTTTTTCTTTGTCCCTTCAGAACCTGAATTAAGATCGTCATACACTAAGCGCGAAGTTCTGTCCCAGATTGCGCAGTTGTTTGACCCAGCCGGATGGCTGGCTCCTTTTATTATCCTTTCAAAAATGTTCATGCAGCAAATCTGGCTACAAAAGCTATGGTGGAATGACAAACTACCTACTGAACTATTCCAAAAATGGCAGGATTTTCTCCTCAGTTATCCGCTCTTAAGCCAGATCCGCATTCCTAGATGGGTTGGCTTCCAGCCGAAAGCGAAAATAGAGCACCACGGCTTTTGTGATGCTTCTCAACGAGCGTATGGTGCAGCTATCTACGTTCGAGTTGAGATCGATCAAAAGATAACTGTTCATCTCCTCACAGCTAAAACGCGCGTTGCTCCGGTTAAGACAGTTTCCCTTCCACGCTTAGAACTATGCGGGGCTGTTCTTCTGTCTGAGATGGTAGCCGCTATGTTACTCTACGCTACTGTTAGCCTGGTTACGCAAACCAACATGCAAATGGACAACTTTTGTGGCTAACCGCGTTTCCAAAATTACGCAAAGTGTTGAAGCTGAAAGGTGGCGACATGTTCGTTCAGAGCATAACCCAGCTGATCTGGCCAGTCGAGGAATATCATCTAAAGATTTGGTCGAAAATAATCTATGATGGCACGGACCAGAGTGGTTACAGTATCCACGAGAAAACTGGCCGGCATCAGTAGAAGAAATTCCGGAGACAGAAATAGAACAACGCACTGTCAAGTCCAATTTTGCTAAAATTCCATCGTCAAATAACCTCATTGAACGATTCTCTGATCTCGGCAGAGCCCTGAGAGTAGTGGCATATGTTTTGCGCTTTATCAAGCACTGCCGAAAGATTCCAGGAGCAACTGATGAAAGGCTTTCCAATAGTGAACTCAAAGATGCTGAACGAAGCCTTATAGCAACTACACAACAAATCCATTTTCCGGACGAGTATATTTGTTTGAGAGAAAAGCGTCCGGTACCATCTTCCAGTAGCATTTTGAACTTGAATCCGTTCCTCGATCACAATGGTATCATGCGGTCGTGTGAATGCTTCCACTTCCCTGCAATATGATGAAAAACATCCAATCCTACTTCCATACAATTGCCAATTTACGCGTCTTCTTGCGAATTTTATCCATCGCATAACACTCCACGGAGGTAATCAAGTAATGGCACGATTGATCCGATCCAAATACTGGATACCCAAGCTTAAGAACCTCCTAAAATCCGTAGTCCACTCGTGCAAGGTATGCCTCATATATAAGAAAAGGCTCCAATCGCAGCTAATGGGTGATTTGCCTGTGGAAAGATCCTCATTTTCCAGGCCTTTCACGTACACTGGTGTTGATTTCGCAGGTCCGTTCGACATCAAAAGCTTCACTGGTAGAGCGTGCCGCATAACCAAGGGCTATGTGTGCGTGTTCGTGTGTTTTAGCACCAAAGCTATCCATTTAGAAGCCACCTCGGACTTAACATCCGAAAAGTTCTTAGCTGCGTTTGCTCGATTCGTAGCGAGAAGAGGTTGTCCGCATCGAATTCACTCCGACAACGGTAAAACGTTTGTAGGTGCGGCGAAGCTTCTCTCTCAAGATTTCTTGAAAGCGCTTGAATCATCTGTTACATCCGCTTACAGCCACCACAGATTGTCCTGGCGTTTTATACCTCCAAGTGCGCCACATATGGGAGGTCTGTGGGAAGCTGGAATAAAGAGTTTTAAGACACTCTTCTACAAATCCACAGCTTCCATGAAATATACCTTTGAAGAGTTTTCCACTCTGCTTTCAAAGATCGAAGCATGTCTTAACTCTAGACCTCTTTCCCCCATGTCAGAGGATCCGACTGACCTTTTAGCGCTAACTCCCGGTCACTTCCTGATCGGCGGCCCTTTGCTTTCCGTATCCGAGCCAGAAATAAAAGAGAACGAAAAGTCCATCATAAATAGGTGGCAGCGTCTCAAGGCTCTCAATCAGCAATTTTGTGCACGTTGGAAAGAGGAATACCTCAAGGAACTGCACAAACGCAACAAGTGGCAACATCCAACAAGGAATCTTCAGGTCAACGATATGGTCATCGTCAAGGAAGATAACCTCCCATCCAATGATTGGCGCCTCGGCCGTGTGCAATCCGTTTATCCTGGGTCCGATGACAAGGTCCGCGTTGTAGATATTCTTACTGCTCGTGGTGTCATCAAAAGGCCAATAGCTAAGCTCATTCTTCTTCCTATTGAAAATTCCAATATCCAACAGTAACCGAACACAGTTCGTTTCCTCCTTAAGCTAGTCGATTCCATTATAAGTACTAATCCGCTATACTATTTTGTTTTATTATCCAGCTTCAAATTTACGATGAGACCTCGCCCACGTAATTCACACGCACTGGACGGCAGACGTTCCCGAGGAACACAGTCCTTCCGCTGCCGAGTCTGCCGGGGAATCCATCCTCTACGGAAATGCATCCGATTCCTGCGACTGAGCGCAGAGAAGAGGCTCCGAGCAGTACTCATAAACAAGTACTGCTCCAATTGTCTGGCCCACCAACATTCCGGGCGATCGTGTCGCAGCGGGGACTTGTGCAAGGTGTGCAAGCAGAAACACTATACGCTTTGGCATATCCGAGAGCGTGACCGATCGGTGTCTCCACCCCAGCAATCCCAATCGTCAACTCAACGTCACGACACTTCTCCTCGGCGATCGAGATCGTCAGCTCCGCATCCTTCTCTCGCCATGCTGTTGCAACACAAAAGCACCACTGTGATGCCAACGGCCTCTGTGTTGGTCGACACTGGAGAGAAGACATTCGACACAAAGGCGCTCATTGATCCTTGCTCTCCTGTCAGCTGCATTGACGCGTCATTGGCAAAAGCTTTCCGCCTTCCTACCACCAGTGTGGGTGACGAGATGGTTTGCACCACGGTCATCCGATCCTTGACGAAGGCCGACTTTCGTTTGGAAGTCGTACTAAAGATCGAGTCACAGCTACGCTTCCGAACCCCCATACGAGAGTTGAGCGAGAGCGTAGTCTCTAAGTTCGACGACCTCAGGCTAGCTGATGACAAATTTTTCATTCCTGCAACGGTCCACTTGGTGCTGGGAGCCGATGTGTATCAAAACATCATCCAGTCGGGCTTCATGGCAAGCCACGGCGGATTACCGGTGGCGCAAAGCACCGTTTTTGGGTGGACGATTTCCGGATCCTGCAGCCAGGCCTAATCTCAACCTTCGTTGCAATGTGGGTCATTGCAAGGGGGCCGGGATGTTTAAGCCTGAAAGTAGGCAGCAGAACAGCATTTCACCACAGAGCTTTCCACCTCTGTGACCTACATTTAAGCTAGGCTAAGCTTCTGTTCACCTCTTAGTTTTTAGTTATCTGAAGCCATTGAAGCAAACAAGAAGTGTCTATTAAAGTGAAGTTTTTTATATTGGAAGCCACCCCCATCGTCTTTATACCCTTGCAAAGGGTATTATAATTTTGCCCAGAAGTTTGCAACGCATAGAAATATTCATTTCCGACCCCATAAACTATATATATTCTTGATCAGGGCGACGAGCTGAGTCGATTGAGCTTTGTCCGTCCGTCTGTCTGTCTGTCTGTCTGTCTGTCTGTCTGTCTGTCCGTCTGTCCGTCTGTTTCTACGCAAACTAGTCTCTCAGTTTTAAAGCTATCGAGCTGAAATTTTGCACAGAGTCTTCTTTTTACTGCACGCTGCTAATATAACGGAACCGACCGGATCGGATGACTATATCTTATAGCTGCCATAGGAACCATCGGTCAAAAAATGGTTCTTAGTGAGAAAAACTTTTTTGTTTTCAATGTTAGCCGCCTTAAACTCGGCCATTGTTAATATTATATGCTTTCAAACAGATTTGCAAATTTTGGTCAAGATCGGATGACTATATCTTATAGCTGTCATAGGAACAATAGGTCGGAAAATGGGTCTTAGTAGAAAAAAATTTTTTGTTTTCAATGCTAGCGTCATAAAACTCGGCGATAATAAATATTATATGCTTTCAAACAGATTTGCAAATTTTTGTCAAAATCGGATGACTATATCTTATAGCTGCCATAGGACCGATCGGTCGGAAAATGGGTCTTAGTGAAAAAAACTTTTTTGTTTTCAAGTAAATCGTTCTTAAAGTCGGTGATTCCTAATATTAAAAGCTTTCAAACTAATTTGAAAAAGTTGATCGACATCGGGTGACTATATCTTATGGTTGCCATAGGACCGATCGGTCGGAAAATGAGTCTTAGTGAGAAAAACTTTTCTGTTTTCAATTTTATCTTTCTTAATCTCCGCGATTGTTAATTTGATATGTTTTCAAAAAGATTCGCAAAATTTGGTCGAAATCAGATGTTTATCTGTCGGAAAATGAGTTTTAGTTAAAAATTTTTTAGATTTTTATGTAAGCGTTCTTAAACTCTGACATTTCAAAAACAGCATTTGCAAGGGTATAAAAACTTCGGCACAGACGAAGTTAGCTTGGCCTTCTCGTTATACCCTTGCAAAGGGTATTATAATTTTGCCCAGAAGTTTGCAACGCATAGAAATATTCATTTCCGACCCCATAAACTATATATATTCTTGATCAGGGGGACGAGCTGAGTTCATTGAGCTTTGTCCGTCCGTCTGTCTGTCTGTCCGTCTGTCTGTCTGTCTGTCTGTCTGTCTGTCTGTCTGTCTGTCTGTCCGTCTGTCTGTCTGTCCGTCTGTTTCTACGCAAACTAGTCTCTCAGTTTTAAAGCTATCGAGCTGAAATTTTGCACAGAGTCTTCTTTTTACTGCACGCTGCTAATATGTCGGAACCGACCGGATCGGATCACTATATCTTATAGCTGCCATAGGAACCATCGGTCGAAAAATGGGTTTTAGTGAGAAAAACTTTTTTGTTTGCAATGTTAACGTGATTAAACTCTGTCATTAATAATATTATATGCTTTCAAACAGATTTGCAAATTTTGGTCAAAATCGGATGACTATATCTTATAGCTGCCATAGGACCGATCGGTCGGAAAATGGGTCTTAGTGAAAAAAAACTATTTTGTTTTTAAGTAAATCGTTCTAAAGGTCGGTGATTATTAATATTAAGCGCTTTCAAACTAATTTGAAAAAGTTGATCAACATCGGGTGACTATATCTTATGGTTGCCATAGGACCGATCGGTCGAACATGAGTCTTGGTAAAAAAATTTTTTTGTTTAGTTTTGTTAGCGTCCTTAAACTCGCTGATGACTTATTTTATATGCTTTCAAATAGATTCGAAAAATTGGGCCGAAATCGGATGACTATATCTTAAGGCTGCCATAGGGCCGATCGGTCGGAAATTGAGTCTTAGTGAGAAAAACTTTTTTCAGACGTTTATCTGTCGGAAAATAGGTTTTAGTTACAAAATTTTTTGATTTTTTATGTAAGCGTTCTTAAACTGTGACATTTGCATTTGCAAGGGTATAAAAACTTCGGCACAGACGAAGTTACCTTGGCCTTCTCGTTTTATATTGGATTTGGTCGACCCCTCTTCAAACCGCCCAAGAAGTACATCCTCTCTACCAGGAATTCAACCCCCCTACATTCAATATCGAAAACGAAATCGAAAACGAAATCGACAACGAAAACCAAAAGAAAATAACACCAAAAACGAAATCGAAAACGACAGCAAAAACGAAATCGAAATCGAAAACGGAATCGAAAACGAAATCGAAAATGAAATCGCAAAAGAAATCGAAAACCATTATGAAACCGAAAACGAAACGAAAACCAGAACCATAACGAAAACGAAATCGAAAACCAAAACGAAATCGAAATCGACAACGAAAACCAAAAGAAAATAACACCAAAAACGAAATCGAAAACGAAAACCAAATCGAAAACGAAATCGAAAACGACACCAAAAACGAAACCGAAATCGAAAACGGAATCGAAAACAAAATTGAAAATGAAATCGAAAAAACAATCGAAATCGAAAACCATAATGAAACCGAAAACGAAACGACAACGAAAACCAGAACCATAACGAAAACGAAATCGAAAACGATATAGAAAACGAAATCGAAAACGAAATCGAAAAAGAAATCGATAACGAAAACGACAACGAAAACCAAAACCATAAAGAAATCGAAGCCGAAAACGAAATCAAAAACAATATCGAAAACGAAATCGAAAATAAAAACGAAATGTAAAACAAACCCAAAACGATATCAATAACGAAATCGAAAACGACAACAAAAACGAAATCGAAATTGAAAACGACATCGAAAACGCCTACCAAAACGAAATCGAAAATCAAATCGAAAACCAAAACGAAAACGAAATCAAGAACCATAACCAAAAAGAAATCGAAAACCATAACCAAAACGAAAACGATATAGAAAACGATATCGAAAACGAAATCGATAACGAAAACGAAATCGAAAACGAAATCGAAAACGGAATCGAAAACGAAATCGAAATCGAAAACCATAATGAAACCGAAAACGAAACGAAAACAAAAACGAAATCGAAATCGACAACGAAAACCAGAACCATAACGAAAACGAAATCGAAAACGATATAGAAAACGAAATCGAAATCGATAACAAAAACCATAACCAAAACGAAATCGAAAATGATATAGAATACGAAATCGAAAACGAATTCGATAACGAAAACGAAATCGAAAACGGAATCGAAAACGAAATCGAAAACCATAATGAAACCGAAAACGAAACGAAAACTAAAACGAAAACGAATTCGACAACGAAAACCAGAACCATAACGAAAACGAAATCGAAAACGATATAGAAAACGAAATCGAAAACTAAATCGATAACAAAAACGACAACGAAAACCAAAACGATAACGAAATCGAAACCGAAAACGAAAACGAAATCGATTACGATATCGAAAACGAAATCGAAATTGAAAACGAAATGTAAAACGAAAACCAAAACGATATCAAAAACATAATCGAAAACGCAATCGAAAACGAAAACAAAAACCATAACGAAATAGAAATCGAAAATGAAACCAAAAACTAAATCGAAAACGAAAACCATATCGAAATCGAAAACAATATCGAAAACGAAATCGAAATCGACATCAAAAACGAAGTCGAAAACGAAATCGAAAAAGAAACGAAAACATAATCGAAAACGAAATCGAAAATGAAATCGAAAACGACATCGAAAACCATAACGAAGAAGGTAACGAAATCGACAACGAAATTGAAAAAGCAAACGAAAAAGAAACCGAAATCGGAAACCAAAATGAAATTGAAATTGAAAACGGAAACCAAAACGAAATCGAAAACGAAAATGAAACCGAAATCGTAAACAAAATCGAAAACGAAATCGAAAACCAAAACCATAACGAAATCGAAAAGGAAGTCGAAAACGAAATCGTAAACGAAATCGAAATTAAAAATGAAATCAAAAACGAAATCAAATACCATAACGAAATCGAAAATAATATCGAAAACGAAATCGAAAACCATAACGAAATCGAAAACAGAATCGTATACGAAAACGAAATCGAAAACGAAAACCAAATCGAAATCGAAAACAAAATCGAAAACGAAATCGAAAAAAAAACGAAAACGAAATCGAAAACGAAAACAATATCGAAAACGTACTCGGAAGCGAAAACAATATCGAAAACGAAAACGAAAACCAAATCGATAACAAAAACGAAAACCAAACCGAAATCGAAAACAGAATCGTATACGAAAACGAAATCGAAAACGACAACACAAACGAAATAGAAAACGAAAACGAAATCAAAAATGAAATCGAAAGCGAAAACAATATCGAAAACGAAATCGAAAACGATATCGAAAACAAAATCGAAAACCAAATCGATAACAACTACGAAAACCAAATCGAAATCGAAAACAAAATCAAAGACGACAACACAAACGAAATCGAAATTGAAAACGAAAAAGAAACGAAAACAAAATCGAAAACGAAAACAATATCGAAAACGAAATCGAAAGCGAAAACAATATCGAAAACGAAATCGAAAACGAAAACCAAATCGATTACCAAAACCAAATCGAAATCGAAAACAAAGAGTCGATAACGAAATCGACAACGAAATCGAAATTGAAATCGAAAACGAAATCGAAACTGATATCGAAAACGAAACCGAAGTGAAATCGAAAACCAAAACGAAAAAGAAATCGAAATTGCAAACGAAATCGAAAATGAGAACCAAAACAAAATCGAAAACTCAACAACGAAATCGAAATCGACAACAAAATCGAATCCGAAATCGAAATTGAAATCGAAAAAGAAATCGATATTGAAATCGAAAACGAATTTTGAAATCGAAAACGAAAATGAAAGCGAATAGGAAATCGAAAACCAAAGCGAAATCGAAATTGAAACGAAATCGATATCGAAAATGAAATCGAAATCGGAATCGAATACCATACCGAAAACGAAATCGATATCGAACACGAAATCGAAATTTAAATCGAAAGCAATATCGAAAACGAAATCGAAAACGAATTCGAAAACGAAATTGAAATCGAAAACGAAATCGAAAGCGAAATCGAAAACGAAATCGAAAATGAAATCGAAAACGAAATCGAAAACCATAATGAAACCGATAACGAAAAGGAAACGAAAACGAAATCGAAATCGGAATCGAAAACGACATCGATAATGAAATCGAAAACGAAATCGAAATCGAAAACCATAATGAAACCGATAACGAAACGAAATCGAAAACGAGAACCAAAACGAATCGAAATCGAAATCGAAAACGCTAACGAAATCGAAAACGAAATCAATAAAGCAAACCAAAACGAAATTGAAAACGAAATCGAAAAGCACATCGAAAATGAAAACGAAATCAAAAAACGAAACCAAAAAGAACTCGAAATCGAAAACCATAACCATAACGAAATCGAAAAACATAACGAAAGCGAAATTGAAATCGAAAACGAAATTGAAATCGAAAAGGAAATCGAAATTGAAATCGGAAACGCAATCGAATCAAAAAACGAAACCAAAAAGAAATCGAAATCGTAAACCATAACCATAACGAAATCGAAAACGAAATCGAAAAACATAACGAAAGCGAAATTGAAATCGAAAACGAAATTGAAATCGAAAAAGAAATCGAAAATCGAAATTGAAATCGGAAACGCAATCGAATCAAAAAACGAAACCAAAAAGAAATCGAAATCGAAAAACAGAACGAAAGCGAAATTGAAATCGAAAACGAAATCGAAAATGAAATCGAAAACGAAATCGAAAATGAAACCGAAACCGAAAACGACAACGAAAACCAAAACCATAACAAAATCGAAACCGAAAACGAAATCTAAATCGAAATCGTAAACCAAATCGAAAACCAAAACGAAAACGAAATCGAAAACCAAAACCATAACAAAATCGAAACCGAAATCGAAATCGAAAACCATAACGATTCGAAAAGGAAGTCGAAAACGAAATCGAAAATGAAAACGAAATCGAAAACGGAATCGAAAACGAAATCGAAAATGAAATCGAAAACGAAATCGAAAACCATAATGAAACCGATAACGAAACGAAAACGAAATCGAAATCGGAATCGAAAACGAAATCGATAATGAAATCGAAATCGAAAACCATAATGAAACCGATAACGAAACGAAAACGAAATCCAAAACGAATCGAAATCGAAAACGCTAACGAAATCGAAAACGAAATCGATATCGAAGAACAAAACGAAATTGAAAACGAAATCGAAAAGCACATCGAAAACGAAAACGAAATCAAAAAACGAAACCAAAAAGAAATCGAAATCGAAAACCATAACCATAATGAAACCGAAAACGAAACGAATCCCAAAACGAAAACGAAATCGAAATCGACAACCAAAACCAGAACCATAACGAAAACGATACAGAAAACGAAACCGAAAACGAAATCGAAAACGATTTCGAAAACGAAATCGACAACGAAATTGAAAAAGCAAACGAAAATGAAACCGAAATCGAAAACCAAAATGAAATTGAAATTGAAAACGAAAACCAAAACGAAAATGAAACCAAGATCGCGAACGAAATCGAAATCGTAAACCAAATCGAAAACCAAAACCAAAACGAACTCAAAATCGAAAACCATAACGAAATCGAAGAGGAAGTCGAAAACAAAATCGAAAATGGAATCGAAATCGAAAACCAAAATGAAACCGATAACGAAACGAAAACGACAACGAAAACCAACAACCAAAACGTAAACGATATTGATAACGATATCGAAAATGAAATCGAAAACGAAATCGAAACCGCTAACGAAATCAACAACGAAATCGATAATGAAAACCAAAACGAAATTGAAAACGAAATCGAAAAGCACACCGAAAACCAAAACGAAAACGAAATCAAAAACCAAAACCAAAAAGAAATCGATATCGAAAACCATAACCATAACGAAATCGAAATCGATAACGAAATCGAAAAACATAACATACTCGAAAACGAAAGCGAAAACGAAATCGAAAACCAAATCGAAAACCATAATGAGACCGAAAACGAAACGGAAACCAAAACGAAAACGAAATCGAAATCCACAACGAAAACCAAACCCATAACGAAAACGAAATCGATAACGAAATCGAAAACAAAATCGAAACGAAAACAAAAACCATAACGAAATCGAAACCGAAAACGAAAACCAAATCCATAACGAAATAGAAATCGAAAATGAAACCAAAAACGAAATCGAAAACGAAAACCAAATCGAAATCGAAAACAAAATCGAAATCGAAAACAAAAACGATATCGAAAACAAAAACGAAATCGACAACGAAATTGAAAAATCAAACGAAAATGAAACCGAAATCGAAAACCAAAATGAAATTGAAAACGAAAACCAAAACGAAAATGAAAATGAAAATGAAACCGAAATCGCGAACGAAATCGAAAACCATAATGAAACCGAAAACGAAACGGAAACCAAAACGAAAACGAAATCGAAATCCACAACGAAAACCAAACCCATAACGAAAACGAAATCGACAACGAAATCGAAAACAAAATCGAAACGAAAACAAAAACCATAACGAAATCGAAACTGAAAACGAAAACCAAATCCATAACGAAATAGAAATCGAAAATTAAACCAAAAACGAAAACCAAATCGAAATCGAAAACAAAATCGAAATCGAAAACAAAAACGAAATCGAAAACCAAAACGAAAAATGTAACGAAATCGACAACGAAATTGAAAAATCAAACGAAAATGAAAACGAAATCGAAAACCAAAACCAAAACGAAATCGACAACCATAACGATTCGAAAAGGATGTCGAAAACGAAATCGAAAACCATATCGAAAATTAAACTGAAATCGAAAACGAAATCGAAAACCAAAACGAAATCAAAAACGAAATCGAATCCCATAAAGAAATCGAAATTGAAATCGAAAAAGAAATCGAAAACAAAATCGAAAACGAAATCGAAAACCATAACGAAATCGAAAACGAAATCGAAAACGAAATTGAAATTGAAAACAGAATCGAAAACGAAAACCAGAAGGTAATAGAAATCGAAAACCGAAACGAAATCGAAATCGAAACCGAAATCGATATTGAAATAGAAAACGAAATTAAAATCGAAATTAAAAACGAAAACGAAATCGAAGACGAAATCAAAAACCAAAACCAAATCGAAGACGAAATCAACAAGCAAAACGAAATCGAAAAAGAAATTGAAAACGAAATCGAAATCCAAAATGAAACCGAAAACGAAATCGAAAACCATAACGAAAACGAAATCGAAATCGAAAATGAAATCGAAGTCGAAAACGAAATCGGAAACGAAAACCAAATCGATAACCAAAACGAAATCGAAAACCAAAACGAAATCGATATCGAAAACGAAATCGAAAACCATAACGAAATCGAAAACGAAATCGAAAACCAAAACGAAACCGAAAAGTCGATAACGAAATCGAAATCGACTACGAAATCGAAATTGGAATCGAAAACGAAATCGAAAACGAAATAAGAAAAACGAAATCGAATACCATATCGAAATCGAAAACGATATCGAAAACGAAATCGATATTGAAATCGAAAACGAAATCGAAAACAATATCGAAAACGAAATTGAAAACCATAACGAAGTCGACAACAAAATCGAAAACGAAATTGAAATCGAAAACGAAATCGAAATCGAAAACGATATCGAAATCGAAAACCATAATGAAACCGATAACGAAACGAAATCGAAAACGAAAACCAAAACGAAATTGACAACGAAAACCAAAACCAAAACGTAAATGATATTGATAACGAAATCGATAATGAAATCGAAAACGAAATCGAAAACAAAATCGAAAACCAAAACCATAACGAAATAGAAATCGAAAACGAAAACCAAATCGAAATCGAAAACAAAATCGTAATCAAAATCGAAATCGAAAACGAAATCGAAATAGAAACGAAAACATAATCGAAAACGAAATCGAAAAAGAAACGAAAACGAAATCGAAAACAATATCGAAAACGAAATCGAAAATGTAATCGAAAGCGAAAACAATATCGAAAATGAAAGCGAAAACGAAATCGCAAACGAAATCGTAAACGAAATCGAAATTGAAAACGAAATGTAAACGAAAACCAAAACGATAGGTTAGGTTAGGTTGCGATGGCTGAGAGCGACAAGTCGCTCTCCCACTTAGGCCGCAAGGGCCCGTTGCGATGCCATAGCTCGGATGTCTCCGAAAGATTGGTTAAAAGGAATTGACCCAGAGTTCTAAGACTCCTCCTGCTCAGAGCAGGACAGTGGCCCAGGAGGTGCTGTACCGTTTCCTCCTCTTCCTCATATCTGCAACTTCTACAGAAATCTGTCCAGAAGCAGTTCCTTTTCCACGAAATCGAAATCCACAACGAAAACCAAACCCATAACGAAAACGAAATCGACAACGAAATCGAAAACAAAATCGAAACGAAAACAAAAACCATAACGAAATCGAAACTGAAAACGAAAACCAAATCCATAACGAAATAGAAATCGAAAATTAAACCAAAAACGAAAACCAAATCGAAATCGAAAACAAAATCGAAATCGAAAACAAAAACGAAATCGAAAACCAAAACGAAAAATGTAACGAAATCGACAACGAAATTGAAAAATCAAACGAAAATGAAAACGAAATCGAAAACCAAAACCAAAACGAAATCGACAACCATAACGATTCGAAAAGGATGTCGAAAACGAAATCGAAAACCATATCGAAAATTAAACTGAAATCGAAAACGAAATCGAAAACCAAAACGAAATCAAAAACGAAATCGAATCCCATAAAGAAATCGAAATTGAAATCGAAAAAGAAATCGAAAACAAAATCGAAAACGAAATCGAAAACCATAACGAAATCGAAAACGAAATCGAAAACGAAATTGAAATTGAAAACAGAATCGAAAACGAAAACCAGAAGGTAATAGAAATCGAAAACCGAAACGAAATCGAAATCGAAACCGAAATCGATATTGAAATAGAAAACGAAATTAAAATCGAAATTAAAAACGAAAACGAAATCGAAGACGAAATCAAAAACCAAAACGAAATTGAAAACGAAATCGAAATCCAAAATGAAACCGAAAACGAAATCGAAATGGAAAACGAAATCGAAATGGAAAACGAAAACGATAACGACATCGAAAACCATATCGAAAACGAAAACCAAATCGATAACCAAAACGAAATCGAAAACCAAAACGAAATCGATATCGAAAACGAAATCGTATTCAAAAACGAAAATGAAAACAAAATCGAAAACGAAAACCAAATCGAAATCGAAAACAAAATCGAGAACGAAATCGAAAACGACAACAAAAACGAAATCGAAATTGAAAACGAAATCGAAAAATAGATGAAAGCGAACTTCGGCTCCGCCGAAGTTTTTATACCCTTGTAGCTTGTATGATTTATATAAATTAGTAGACACAAATATGTACATTCGGCCAAATGTACACATTTGTGACAAGGCCTCCTATATACATTTTCTTCACCCAATTTCTATGCCAGCTATACTATATAGTTGTCCCATTAAACTTGGTGAAACTATGTGAAAGCATAGAAAATGTGCCGGTTCCGACAAATGTGCAGCGTATTTGTACCAAAAGACTTCGTGCAAAGTTTGATTAAGATAGCTTTAAAACTGACGGAGGAGATAGCATAGAAACAGACGGACAGACGGACATGGCTCGTCATCAACTCAGCTCGTCATGCTGATCAAGAATATATATACTTTATGTGGTCGGAGATGCTTTCTTCTATGCGTTACAAACATCTGGACAATTTTAATATACCCTCTACAAGGATATAAAAATAAACGAAAACGAAATCGAAAACGAAAGCAATATCGCAAACGAAAACGAAATCGAAAATGAAATCGAAATCGAAAACGAAAACCAAATCTATAACCAAAACGAAATCGAAAACCAAAACCAAAACGAAATCGAAAACCATAACCAAATCGAAATCGAAAACCAAATAGAAACCGGAAAGTCGATAACGAAATCAAAATCGACAACGAAATCGAAATCGAAACTGACACCGAAAACGAAACCGAACTGAAATCGAAAACCAAATCGAAAAAGAAATCGAAAAATCAATAACGAAATCGAAATCGACAACAAAATCGAAACCGAAATCGAAATTGAAATCGAAAATGAAACCGAAAAACAAATCGAAAACCATAACGAAAACGAAATCGAAAATGAAATCGAAGTCGAAAACGAAATCGGAAACGAAAACCAAATCGATAACCAAAACGAAATCGAAAACCAAAACGAAATCGATATCGAAAACGAAATCGAAAACCATAACGAAATCGAAAACGAAATCGAAAACCAAAACGAAACCGAAAAGTCGATAACGAAATCGAAATCGACTACGAAATCGAAATTGGAATCGAAAACGAAATAAGAAAAACGAAATCGAATACCATATCGAAATCGAAAACGAAATCGAAAACAAAATCGAAAACCAAAACCATAACGAAATAGAAATCGAAAACGAAAACCAAATCGAAATCGAAAACAAAATCGTAATCAAAATCGAAATCGAAATAGAAACGAAAACATAATCGAAAACGAAATCGGAAAAGAAACGAAAACGAAATCGAAAACAATATCGAAAACGAAATCGAAAATGAAATCGAAAGCGAAAACAATATCGAAAATGAAAGCGAAAACGAAATCGCAAACGAAATCGTAAACGAAATCGAAATTGAAAACGAAATGTAAAACGAAAACCAAAACGATAGGTTAGGTTAGGTTGCGATGGCTGAGAGCGACAAGTCGCTCTCCCACTTAGGCCGCAAGGGCCCGTTGCGATGCCATAGCTCGGATGTCTCCGAAAGATTGGTTAAAAGGAATTGACCCAGAGTTCTAAGACTCCTCCTGCTCAGAGCAGGACAGTGGCCCAGGAGGTGCTGTACCGTTTCCTCCTCTTCCTCATATCTGCAACTTCTACAGAAATCTGTCCAGAAGCAGTTCCTTTTGTTTGCCCTTCGCAACCTGGGTTGGGACCCACAGTTGAGACTTCCTCCCTATATTTCCAGGCTTAAGCTTTTAGACTTACCTTCACTTGAGCATTGACGTACCATGTTGGGTATAATGTTTCTAAACAAGCTTATAAAGGGTAATATTGACGCTGAGTACCTACTCGGACGTGTGAACCTTAATGTCCCTTCAAGACAAGCACGAAACTATATTCCCTTGAGGCTTCCTGTTGCTTCTACTTTATATGCCTCTAATTGTCCTTTTCGCATTCTGTGTAGGGATTATAATAAGATCTTTCCTCTTCTCAGTGATAACCTTTCCGACGAAGGCCTGCGGTCTTTTATTCTTCACAATCTTGCACTTGCATAGTTTCTAGTTTTTCTAGGAAATTCCTTCCGATCACCAACGCTGCGAGCAGGGGCGTAGCTGGTCAAAACGACAAAATAAATTACCCCCACTGGATCGGAAGGTGTTTCTGCTATTTACTCTTTTTGTTTTCCTTTCTATCCCTATTTTGTATCATTTTATATTCTATTATGTAGCTGTGTCTTTTAGACGAAGCTGCAATTACAATAAAAAAAAAAAAAAAAAAAAAAAAAAAAATCGTGGTGTGCTACGCCTAGGCGTGCTGCGTGTCTGCCAATAAGACAGTGACCCATCAGGGCACCCACCAGAAGGGCTATGTGTTCCCTTATGCATCGCAAAAGTGTGTTAGTGCGTTTTAGGTTGAATTCTGGCCACGTGAGTCTTGCTACCAAGCACGAGGAAAGGTTTTTCCGCATATCCGCTTTTATGTGAAGCTTGTAGGTAGCCATAGGCATCCCTATCGTGCTCTTCTCTGGAAGGAGCTCGATGGTTGTGCCTAGTCTGGCTAGTTTGTCCGCAGACTCATTTCCGTCTATGTTCCGGTGTCCAGGCACCCATATTAGGTGTATACTAAAATGTCATGCGATCTCGTTTAGAGATAAGCGACATTCCGTAAGTGTTTTAGCATTGTTAGTATGTGAGTCAAGTGCTTTAAGGGCGGCTTGACTGTCTGAATATATAAATACGTTTCCTTCTTTGACCGTGAGTGTGTTAAGGTAGGTGGCAGCTTCCTGGATGGCTACCACTTCCGCTTGGTACAAACTGCAGTGGTCAGGAAGGCGGAACGATAAGTTTAGGTCTAGGTTGGGGGAGAAGACACCTCCTCCTACTTTTTCGTCGAGCTTAGAGCCATCCGTGTAGATATTTATGGCGTTAGCTCTGCTATGGGGAAGGTTTTCCCATTCGCTTCTGCTTGGGATGTAGACGTCGTACGATTTGTCGAACGTCGTTAGAGGTATACAGTAGTCCGTATTTGACGGTATACCCGCTTGGTGGCCGAGTATAGTAGAGTGTCCGAGATTACCCCCGTTCCAGGTGTCGGACTCTCTTAGTCTGAGGGCTGTTGTGATAGCCATCTGTTTTGCTACGAGTCTAGTGGTTTGAGATGAAATATGGTGTTGAGCGCTTCCGTTGGTGTGGTTCAGCGGCTGTCTGTACCTTATTTAGGCTGTTCAGGACAAATTTTTTCCCGAGTGCTGGCCACCATACTAGTGATCCATATAGTAGTATAGGGCGTACCACGGCTGTGTAAAGCCAATGTACTATATATGGGGAAAAACCCCATCTTCGGCCTATAGCCTTTCTGCACGAGAAAAAAGCAATTGTTGCCTTTTTTATGCGGTCATTTATGTTGTCATTCCAGAGTAGCTTCCTATCCAGAATGACTCCCAAGTATTTGGCATTGTCTTCAAATGTTAGGCTTACTCCATTGATTTTAGGAGGGATAAGGTTAGGAATTTTGTATCTGGTGAAAAGTACTAGTTCTGTTTTGTCTGGGTTTACACCCAGACCACAAGATGTCGTCCACTGAGCCAGTGTTGTCAGTCCGGTCTGTATGAGGTCACACAGCGTCTGTGGGAAGATTCCACATTTAAAAATTGCAATTTCGTCCGCGTAGGCCACCACCACGTGTCCCTCCGCTTCCATGAACCGAAGTAGTTGATTAACTGTTACGATCCATAGTAGAGGAGAGAGAACACCTCCTTGGGGAGTGCCTCTGCTAACAAATCTGTGAGCGGTAACGCGTGCAAGCTGCGAGTACACCGACCTGCTGGTTAGCAATTGGTCGATGAACCCAATCAGTGGCGTACCGCTCCCACATTTGCCAAGGCAGAGGTGATGGCACTAGGTCTGACGTTATTAAAGGCACCCTCTAGGTCGAGAAATGCAACTAGAGAGTAGTCTCCCACTTCAAGAGATTTTTCAATCTTTGAGACTAGGGAGTGTAGGGCGGTTTCAGTTGACTTTCCCTTGCTGTACGCATGTTGTGTTTGTACTAAATGAGAGGGGCTTATAGGCTGCCTTAGGTAGATGTCTATAAGTCTCTCTAGGGTTTTGAGGAGGAATGAAGATAGGCTGATTGGCCTATAGTCATTTGGTTTTACATGTGAGGGCTTGTCAGCCTTTGGTATAAAGACTACTTTAGTTTCTCTCCATCTGGTGGGGATATAGTTGAACTTCAGACAGCTTAGATATATTGTGTAAAGCCAGTTCATTGTATGCCCAATTGTGTGTTGTAACTGAGCAGGAAATACGTTATCAGGCCCTGGTGACTTAAATCGAACGACTCGATTGCCCACTTAATTCTGGTTGCTGTTACTATATTCTTATTGTGTGTTATAGACAGGTCGGTTGACCTACCCGTTGTTGGTGAGTTTATGGAGCATTCAGGAAAATGAGTGCACAATAGAAGGTCTAGAGATTCCTCGCTGGACTCGCTTTTGTTTATACAAATCCCAATCGGTTGTTTGGTCATTGTGATTGGCTACGTAGAATGTATGCCTACATTCTTTCCTGAGTTTATCAAGCTCTGCAGACCACCATGGTGGTTTAAAGGTGGAATTTATTTCCTATCGAACGAGTCTTTGTACGCGGTGGTAAGCGTTTCTACAAGCTCGTCTATCTGATTTCCCGTACTTGGTGTGAATGGTGGGGATATTTCAAGCTTTTGGACTAGGAATTTATTGTGTACTTCCCAGTTTGTCTTTTTTGGGTTCTGAATCCTCTTGGGTGAAGGGCATTTATTGGTTAAAACGAACTCTATGTAACGGTGGTCAGAGAAGGAGTGCTCCGTTAGCACCTTCCATGATACCATTTGATCATAGAGTTCATCAGAGATGAGAGCGATGTCTAAAACCTCTCTCCTGTTTTTATACTCTGTACCGAAGGTACATAGAGTATATTAAGTTTGTGCAAAAGTATGTAACAGGGAGAAGGAATCGTTTCCGACTCTATAAAGTATATATATTCTTGATCAGCATCAACAGCCGAGTCGATATAGCCATGTCCGTCTGTCCGTCCGTCCGTCCGTCCGTCCGTCCGTCTGTCCGTCTGTCCGTCCGTCCGTATGAACGAAGAGATCTCAGAGATGGTAAGAGATAGAGGTTTGACATGTATGGGACATATATTTCTTACACTTGCAGGCAGATCAAGTTTATTTTCAATTTTTGATACGCACCCTCCCGCCCCCGGAATTTGAAAAAAAAGTTGTAGAGAGACTCACCTCGCTCATTTATATTTGTGCTGCCCCATAGTGTGTGATGTGAGTTGGCATCGCCCCCTAGTATGAGGCTAGTGTTTTGTGTGCTGCTCCCAATAAGGTATTGGAATAGATTTGGTGGTGGAGTGCCCTCGCTGTCGTGGGGAAGATAAAAGGATACCAGCCTGATGGTCGAACTCCTCAGTTCCAGGCTGATCGTTGTGATGTCTCCATCACTGAACTGAGGAAGTAAAATTGTGTTATAATGCATTTTGGTTAGAATACATGTGCGAGTCTTACCCTTACCAAAACGATATCAAAAACGAAATCGAAAACGAAATCGAAATTGAAATCTTGTGTTATAATGCATTTTGGTTAGAATACATGTGCGAGTCTTACCCTTACCAAAACGATATCAAAAACGAAATCGAAAACGAAATCGAAATTGAAATCTTAAACGCAATCGAAAACAAAATCGAAAACGAAAACCAAAACCATAACGAAATAGAAATCGAACATGAAACCAAATCGAAATCAAAAAATAAAACGAAAACCAAATCGAAATCGAAAACGAAATCGAAAAAGAAACGAAAACATAATCGAAAATAAGAACGAAATCGAAAACGAAAACCAAACCGAAATCGAAATCGAGAACAAAAACGAAATCGAAATTGAAAACGAAATCGAAAAAGAAACGAAAACGAAATTGAAAACGAAAACAATATCGAAAACGATATCGAAAATGAAATCGAAAAAGAATCGAAATCGAAAACGAAAACAATATCGAAAACGAAATCGAAAATGAAATCGACAACGAAATCGAAAACGAAATCGAAATCGAAAAACGAAATCCATATCGATAACCAAAACGAAAACGAAATCGAAAACCAAAACCAAATCGAAATCGATATCGAAAACGAAATCGAAAACCATAAGCAAATCGAAAACGACATCGAAAACCAAAACGAAAAGTCGATAACGAAAGCGAAATCGACAACGAAATCGAAATTGAAATCGAAAACGAAATCGAAACTGATATCGAAAGCGAAATTGAAAATGAAAACCAAAACGAAATTGAAAAATCAATAACGAAATCGAAATCGACAACAAAATCGAAACCGAAATCGTAATTGCAATCGAAAACGAAATCGATATTGAAATCGAAAACGAAAATGAAACCGAAAACGAAATCGAAAACGAAAACCAAAACCATAACGAAATAGAAATCGAAAATGAAACAAAAACGAAGACGAAAACCAAATCGAAATCGAAAACAAAATCGAAATCGAAAAAGAAACGAAAACATAATCGAAAATAAGAACGAAATCGAAAACCAAAACCAAATCGAAATCGAAAACGAGATCAAAAAGGAAATCGAAATTGAAATCGAAAACGAAATCGAAACTGATATCGAAAGCGAAACAGAAGTGGAATCGAATACCAAAACGAAAAGGAAATCGAAATTGAAAACGAAATCGAAAATGAAAACCAAAACCAAAACGAGATTGAAAAATCAATAACGAAATCGAAATCGACAACAAAATCGAAACCGAAATCGAAATTGCAATCGAAAACGAAATCGATATTGAAATCGAAAACGAAAATGAAACCGAAAACGAAATCGAAATCGAAAACCCTAACGAAATCGATAACGAAACCAAAACCATAACGAAATAGAAATCGAAAATGAAACCAAAACGAAATCAAAAACGAAAACCAAATCGAAATCGAAAACAAAATCGAAATCGAAAACGAAATCGAAAAAGAAACGAAAACATAATCGAAAATAAGAACGAAATCGAAAACGAAAACCAAATCGAAAACGAGAACAAAAACGAAATCGATATTGAAAACGAAATCGAACAAGAAACGAAATCGAAAACGAAAGCAATATCGAAAACGACATCGAAAACGAAATCGAAAGCGAAAACAATATCGAAAACGATATCGAAAATGAAATCGAAAGCGAAAACAATATCGAGAACGAAATCGCAAACGAAATCGAAAACGATATCGAAAACGAAATCGAAATTGAAAACGAAAACCAAATCGATAACCAAAACGAAAACCAAATCGAAATCGAAAACAAAATCGAAGTCGCCAACAAAAACGAAATCGAAATTGAAAACGAAACCGAAAAAGAAACGAAATCATATCGACAACCAAAACGAAAACGAAATCGAAAACCAAAACCAAGTCGAAATCGATATCGAAAACGAGATCGAAAACCAAAACGAAAAGTCGATAACGAAAGCGAAATCGACAATGATATCGAAATTGAAATCGAAAACGAAATCGAAACTGATATCGAAAGCGAAACCGAAGTGGAATCGAAAACCAAAACGAAAAGGAAATCGAAATTGAAAACGAAATCGAAAACGATATCGAAAACGAAATCGAAATCGAAAACGATATCGAAAACGAAATCGAAATTGAAAACGAAAACCAAATCGATAACAAAAACGATAACCAAATCGAAATCGAAACCACGGCGGTCTTAATTAAGACCTCCGCTTCACCAAACTCATCATCACAAACCATATCACCCGCATCATCAATAATAACTGCCTTTTTCAAGGCTGTTGTGTTGCCACCTTCATCAACAGTAGCCTTTATCAAGGCTACTGCTTCACTTCATCAACATAATAATCATAACCCAGATTTCCCACATCTTCATTAGCAACTGCCTTTCTCAAGGCTGTTGTGTCTGTAACTTCATCATCGGTGGTCTTTATCAAGGCCTCCGCTTCATCAAGCTCATCATCACAAGCCATATCACCTGCATCATCAATAACAACCGCCTTGCATCGCCATCACAACCAAAATCTTCTACATCATCAACAACAACTGCCTTTTTCAAGGCTGTTGTTTCTTCACCTTCATCATTGGTAGCCTTTATCAAGGCTACTGAATCAACAAACTCATCATCACAAAACAAACCACCTGTATCATCAATAGCAACCGCCTTTTTCAAGGCTGTTGTGTCGCCATCTCATCAACAGTAGCCTTTATCAAGGCTACTGCTTCACTTTACCACCACAATCATCATAGCCCGGATTTCGTACTTCAATAGCAACTGCTTTTTTCAAGGCTGTTGTATCTTCAACTTCATCATTGGCGGTCTTTATTAAGGCCTCCGCTTCACCAAACTCATCATCACAAAACAAACCACCTGTATCATCAACAACAACCGCCTTTTTCAAGGCTGTAGTGTCGCCATCTCATCAACAGTAGCCTTTATCAAGGCTACTGCTTCACCTTACCACCACAATCATCATAGCCCGGATTTCGCACATCATCAATAGCAACTGCCTTTTTCAAGGCTGCTGTGTCCTCAACTTCATCATCGGCGGTCTTTATTAAGGCCTCCGCTTCACCAAAGTCATCATCAGAAACCATATCACCCGCATCATCAATAATAACTGCCTTTTTCAAGGCTGTTGTGTCGCCATCTCATCAACAGTAGCCTTTATTAAGGCTGCCGCTTCATTACTTCAACATAACCCAGATTTCCCACCTCATCAATGACAACTGCCTTTTTCAAGGCTGTTGTGCCGTCATCTCCACCATTGGTAGCCTTATCAAGGCCACTTCATCATCTATTCATCACCACAACACAAACCACCTGTATCATCAATCACAACTGCCCTTTACCAGGCTGTTGTGTCTTACCTTTCATCACCGGTAGCCTTTTTCAAGGCTTCCGCTTCACTTCATCAACAACATTATGATAAAACAACTTGTGAAGGCTGTTTTGTCTTCACCTCATCGTGTCCACATGTCCTAGAGCATCGAAATTGTCATCACTGGTCCGTCCACATTTCGGCCAGACATCTGCAATCAAATCCTTGGTTCCACATTGTTCTGGGCCACACATCATTGTCCCCCCGTCCTCTGAGGCATCATCACCGTCATCATCATCAGTCTGCTCAACCCCGTCCGCACGTCAGCATGTCATCAGCTCTTCAATCCCTGGTCTCCACTTTGTTGTGGACCACTTTCAGTGTCCGCCCGTCTTCTGAGGCATCATCACCGTCATCACCATCAGTCTGCTCAACCCCGTCCGCACGTCAGCATGTCATCAGCTCTTCAATCCCTGGTTCCACATTGTTGTGGACCACTCATCAGCGTCCGCCCGTCTTCTGAGGCATCATCTCCGTCATCACCATCAGTCTGCTCAACCCCGTCCGCACGTCAGCATGTCATCAACTCTTCAATCCCTGGTCTCCACTTTGTTGTGGACCACTTTCAGTGTCCGCCCGTCTTCTGAGGCATCACCATCGTCATCATCATCAGTCCGCTCAACACCGTCCGCAAGTCAGCATGTCATCAGCTCTTCAATCCCTGGTTCCACATTGTTCTGGACCACTCATCAGTGTCCGCCCGTCTTCTGAGGCATCATCATCGTCATCACCATCAGTCTGCTCAACCCCGTCCGCACGTCAGCATGTCATCAGCTCTTCAATCCCTGGTTCCACATTGTTGTGGTCCGCTCATCAGTGTCCGCACGTCTTTGGGCATTACCATCGTCATCACATGTTCGCCCAGCACAGTCTTCACGTCAACCTGACATCAGCCCTTCAATCCCTGGTACAACGCTACTCGGGACCAACTTATCTGGGCCTGCACGTCTTGAGATGCATCACCATCATATATGTTCTCTGGGAACATCATCATCGTCACTTTGTCATCACTCCAATTGGATCATCCACGTCGGCTACTCTCCAATTGACCTTTGTCCTCTCGACAAACCTGGCTTGGGAAGAGCTAGGGCATGGTCATTCACCACCTGCTTACCCTCTGTGGTAGGCAGTACGTCATCTTCCCGATCATCACCCATAACTGCTGGCTTTAAGGTGTCATAGGTACACACACGCTGTTCGCCGCACTCGTCTCAACTTTGATTTAACTTAGTATTTATATTAAATTAAGCTAGCCACTTAGTCGTAATGCTATGTAAATCAATAAAATCATAAAATAAATCTGAGGTTGCGCCCTATATGGGGCAACTGAAACCAGAAAAAAAATTGTTCTGGAACACACATCATTGTCCGCCCGTCCTCTGAGGCATCACCATCGTCATCATCATCAGTCCGCTCAACACCGTCCGCACGTCAGCATGTCATCAATTCTTCAATCCCTGGTCTCCACTTTGTTGTGGACCACTTTCAGTGTCCGCCCGTCCTCTGAGGCATCATCATCGTCATCACCATCAGTCTGCTCAACCCCGTCCGCACGTCGAGCATGTCATCAGCTCTTCAATCCCTGATTCCACATTGTTCTGGACCACTCATCAGTGTCCGCCCGTCTGCTGAGGCATCATCACCGTCATCATCATCGGTCTGCTCAACCCCGTCCGCACGTCAGCATGTCATCAGCTCTTCAATCCCTGGTTCCACATCGTTCTGGACCACTATCAGTGTCCGCCCGTCTTCTGAGGCATCATCATCGTTATCACCATTAGTGTGCTCAACCCCGTCCGCACGTCAGCAAGTCATCTGCTCTTCAATCCCCGGCTCCACATTGTTCTGGACCACTCATCAGTGTCCGCCCGTCTTCTGAGGCATCATCATCGTCATCACCATTAGTCTGCTCAACCCCGTCCGCACGCCAGCAAGTCATCTGCTCTTCAATCCCTGGCTCCACATTGTTGTGGTCCGCTCATCAGTTTCCGCACGTCCTTGGGCATTACCATCGTCATCACAGGGTTCGCCCATCACAGTCTACACATCAGCCTGACATTAGCTCTTCAATACCTGGTTCCACATTGTTTCTGGACCACTCATCAGCGTCCGCCCGTCTTCTGAGGCATCATCACCGTCATCACCATCAGTCTGCTCAACCCCGTCTGCACGTCAGCATGTCATCAACTCTTCAATACCTGGTCTCCACTTTGTTGTGGACCACTTTCAGTGTCCGCCCGTCTTCTGAGGCATCACCATCGTCATCATCAGTCCGCTCAACACCGTCCGCACGTCAGCATGTCATCAGCTCTTCAATCTCTGGTTCCACATTGTTCTGGACCACTCATCAGTGTCCGCCCGTCTTTTGAGGCATCATCACCGTCATCGCCATCAGTCTGCTCAACCCCGTCCGCACGTCAGCATGTCATCAGCTCTTCAATCCCTGGTTCCACTTTGTTGTGGACCACTTTCAGTGTCCGCCCGTCTTCTGAGGCATCACCATCGTCATCATCATCAGTCCGCTCAACCCGTCCGCAAGTCAGCATGTCATCAGCTCTTCAATCCCTGGTTCCACATTGTTCTGGACCACTCATCAGTGTCCGCCCGTCTTCTGAGGCATCATCATCGTCATCACCATCAGTCTGCTCAACCCCGTCCGCACGTCAGCATGTCATCAGCTCTTCAATCCCTGGTTCCACATTGTTGTGGTCCGCTCATCAGTGTCCGCACGTCTTTGGGCATTACCATCGTCATCACATGTTCGCCCAGCACAGTCTTCACGTGAACCTGACATCAGCCCTTCAATCCCTGGTACAACGCTACTCGGGACCAACTTATCTGGGCCTGCACGTCTTGAGATGCATCACCATCATAAATGTTCTCTGGGAACATCATCATCGTCACTTTGTCATCACTCCTATTGTATCATCCACGTCGGCTACTCTCCAATTGACCTTTGTCCTCTCGACAAACCTGGCTTGGGAAGAGCTAGGGCATGGTCATTCACCACCTGTTTACCCTCTGTGGTAGGCAGTACGTCATCTTCCCGAACATCACCCATAACTGCTGGCTTTAAGGTGTCATAGGTACACACACGCTGCTCGCCGCACTCATCTCAACTTTGAGTTAACTTAGTATTTATATTAAATTAAGCTAGCCACTTAGTCGTAATGCTATGTAAATCGATAAAATCATAAAATAAATCTGAGGTTGCGCCCTATATGGGGCAACTGAAACCAGAAATGTCTCGCAACTAATCAAAAAAGTCAAAAACTGAGCCAAATAAATTTTAAAAAATTATACCAGTGCCTTAAAATTCATTCAATTGCAACAAATTGTCAAAATTGTCGGTAAAATCGCAAAATCGTCAAAAAGTATTGTTTCAATTGCAACAAATTGTCAAAATTGTCGCTAAAATCGCAAAATTGTCAAAAAGTATTGTTTTTCTCTCATATCAAAAGTGTTTTTATTGAAAATTGTCATAAAAATCGTTAAAAACAACACAAAATTGTTTAACGCACATCAAAACCAAAAATTATTAACCAAATTCTGTGTCAAATTCTGTGTTTTACAAGCCATCTTTATTCACACACAAGCCATCTCTATTCACACACACACACACACACAAGGTAATACCGCTAATCGCTATCTCTCTGCATCCATACATTCGGAGATCCGTTAGAAATTCTTCGTTAAAATTGTCCGCAAAAAACTTGTCGTTCTGCTTTGGGCTATTAATCTGCCACTCGCTCTATCTCGCTCCCTCTCTTATGTTTTGAGTTGGGAGCAGGGTTCGGAATTGCTCATTGCTCGTAAGTGCAGCTGCTGCTCGCTGCTCACGAGCAGATAGCAGCTGCTCGCGAGCAGGGACCCCCTGCTCGTGAGCAGGGATGTGTTGCTCATGAGCAGTGTGCAGCTGCTCACGAGCAGGTAGCCGCTGCTCATGAGCAGGGTGCGGTTGCTCGTGAGCAGCTGCACGCTGCTCGCTGCGTAAAAGGGGTTGTTCTTGTTCATATTTGCATATGCAAAAAAGGTTGAAGAGAATTTATGACGTTAAACATTTACGTCTGCGTAATTGAATGAGACTTGTCTTATTGCAGGTACTGATTTTATTTTGGTTAATCCAAGGGTAAATTGTCTACAAATAGGTAAATCATTTTTATGACAAAGGCTGATTGCCGAAACCTGTAACTTAACACAGGTATAATTTTAATATGTTACGTAAGCTGTAAGGGGGTGGAAAGTGGTCCAAAATGGGCGGTATGTTTTATTACGGTATGGGTCATTGATCGAATTTTCCAACATCTGTGATTATGTTTCATTCCCGAATTCCTCTACTTAATTAGTTCTAAGGTTTTTTATAAGTACGTGCTGCTAGCTTGACTCGTGTGTGAGCAACTAGATTATTAAAAACTGAAGTCAAAGTGAACGGACGTGTTTTCGTACTCTAATTTTAAAAGCAATTTGTGGACTCCGCGCAAGCGCCCCTACAGCAGATCAACCCCCTAAAGTGCACCCTACCTCATCATTTGGTCCTAACGAACCGGATTGGAAGACAGCAAGAAGTCTCCCCCTAACACCAGCAAGCATCGGTGCAACATCAAAAAAAAAAAAGTTAAGTTCAAATTCCATACATATGTGTATTCTCCAACTAGCAAATTGCCACTCCATTTGTTCAGCCAGTTTGGCCTCCTAATTGTATTTGGCAAGCTACATATCTAGTCTGACTATACACATATATATATATATCCATCCATTCGGCTATGTATGCAACTGACAAAAAAAAAAGGAAAAAAATTATAAGTCATTGCCTAAGGAGGCAGCCATATTGGCAACATAAATATATACACACATACATACGTACATATACACAACTCCACTCATATGTCCACAACTTGGCCGCCAAATTTGTACACTTACACCCACACATCGAATTCACATTCATCCACACAAATCAAACACAATTATATCAACATATTTGGCCGCTAAATTAAATTTGTACATTTACATCCACACATCGAATTCACATTCATCCACACAAATCAAACAGAATTATATTAACACATTTGGCGCAAAATTACATACGTACATATTATACAAAACTCCACACAAATATACAGAGTGCATATTTATATATGTACATACGTACACAACTTGGCCGCCAAATTGGTTATTATACAGTGCAAGCGCGGATCACACACACACACTCACACAGCGGCAACCAAACACACGCATACCAGAAACTAAAACTAAATGGGTTTGCCAATTCCATCCAACCATTTTTTCTTTAAATAAATAACAAATAAACTAAATTTATCACACATATCCACATATATACACATTTCTCGATATACATTTTCTATCGATAAGTGCGATCGACTAACATTAGTGTGTAGCCCTTTGCACTGGTTCTTTTATCTTACCACAAGCAATTATATATATATATTTCCTAAAATATTTCTTTCCCTATAATAATTGGTCCGCCTGGGGTTAAACAACAAAAAATTACAAAGGAATCTCCATTGCTATCGTTCCTCTGGCATTTATTTTCGGTGGGTTTAAAATAAACTTTCATACCATCCGAGTCGGCAATCCCTTCGATAAGGAAGACGCTTAGTAATATTGGTTCTGTCTTACGCTTAAGGTTCGAATGAGTAGTCCAGTCGAAAAGAAGCAGCTTAAGGCGCCATCTGATCGAGCCACCAAGCGAACATCCTCTCCCATTTCCGTTCCAAAAAAAATCAGTACTCCTCTTCTTTTAAAATCAGACTCCAAGGGAGGCGTAAAACCTAAATCAGTTGATCAAATCCCACCGCGAATTACCAGATCGAACGTACTAAGCGCTCCATATAAAAACATGTCGTTAAATGCGTTTATTGCTGCAACTGATAGGTTAAGCGAGTTTGACGCAAAGGTGAGCACTGCAAGTGCGGCTACTGATGTGACCTTATCGATGATAAGGGTCCGTCACAAGCAAATATGTGCGTTATGGGAAAAGGTGGAGCGAGAATATGAACTATGTTCCGAAGCTTTAAGTTCAGGTTCCACCAGTGGAGACTTTCCGGCCTTGAAGGCCAAGTATGACCACTGCTATAACGTCTATGAACGTTGTTCGGGGCGTCTGACTGATAAGATCGAAGAAGCCTCTGCATTGATAAGTCAACTTGCGCCAGCTTCAACAACTACCTCCAGGGGCCTCAACCTTCCGCCATGCGACACTGAGGTGTTTAACGGGGACTATTTGCGATGGCCAACGTTCCGAGATTTGTTTACGGCCATCTATATCAACAATTCGAGACTGACCCCAGTGGAAAAACTGTTCCACCTGAGCGCAAAGACTAGTGGCGATGCAAAGGCAATAGAAGCCGACCATCCTCTTACCAATGAAGGCTTCGCGACCGCTTGGGGTGCATTACAAGAGCGTTTTGAAAACAAACGTCTCCTAGTAAACAGCCAATTTAAAACCCTGTTCAATTTACCCCTAGTTACAGTTGAATCAGGCACTGCTCTAAAGGAGCTCCAAAGCACCATCCAGAGGTGTTTGACAGCGCTTCAGCATTCCAATATCTCGACAGAGAGCTGGGACTGTCAGATCGTTTACCTGTGTTGTGGTAAACTGCCTGAATTAACTTTATCAATGTGGGAACAGTCATTACCCAATAAGGCCGAAATTCCCACCTGGCAAGCATTGAACACTTTCCTCAGTGAACGATATCGCACCCTAGAGGTGATCGCAGACGTTAGGCCATCGGCAAACGTTCAGCCGCCGGCAAACGTTCAGTTGGTCAGATCTGTCCGCAATAATCCTCCTTACAAGAAACTTAACAACTTTGAAACCAAAGTGAATGTAAAAGTACAAACATGCAAGGTGTGTTCCAAAGAGAACCATCCGATTCGTGTGTGTCCACGTTTCCTTCAAATGGCTGTCAGAGAGAGATCCAATTGCATCCGTCAACAGAAATTGTGCTTGAACTGCTTTGCGAGAGGACATTAACTCCGTGAATGCACGAGTGCACACAATTGTTACAAGTGCAAGGGTCGTCACAACACGCTGCTTCATCGTGATGACACCCCTCCAGATATCTCAGCAGCAGTTCCCACTACTAGTAACAACATACAGTCCACTTCTGCTCCAAATCTTCAGAATTATTTTGCTTCTGGTGCTCGAAGTGTCCTTTTGGGGACAGCACTAGTCCACATTCTAAGCAATGGTACCACATACACGGCCAGGGCGTTGATCGATTCGGGATCTGAGGGAACCTTTATCTCAGAGCGACTTTTCAAAACCCTTAAAATTCCATATCAGAGAATACAAGCTCGTGTTTCGGGTTTAAACCAAACGACAGCAGACCAAACTCAGAAACTTTGTCAATTTAGTTTGGTCTCTCCCCAAAGACCACGCATGCAGATTGAAACATCGGCTTACGTTCTCCCACATCTCGCAGACAATTTGCCATCCAGCTCGGTCCCATCCAACGTTCTAATAGATCTTCCAGACATCCCTCTTGCTGATCCCTCTTTTTCACAAAGCTCGCAGATTGACGTGCTTATCGGCTCCGATATCCTTCCTTCGATCTTGTTAGGTGGTTTTCGTCCTAACATATGTGGGTCACTCTTAGGGCAAGAGACGGTATTTGGATGGGTAATTACGGGGCCAGTTCCTTCTCACACAGCCAATTCCATCGCGTCATTTTCCACTCGTATTTCCGTCAATGAAACTGATCCATTGGAAAAACTTCTTACCAGTTTTTGGGAGGTGGAGGATCTGCCGGAACGACCGGCTAAAGAATCTGACACCAAATGTGAAGAATTCTTTGTGCAAACAACGCGTAGACAGGAGTCTGGGAGGTATGTTGTTTCTCTGCCATTCCGTAATCCAGAGCAAATCACGTTGGGTCATTTCAGGTCTATAGCAATGGCGCAGTTCCTCAAAAATGAGAATCGTCTCAAAAGAAATCCACACCTAAAATCCCAATATGATGCCGTGATCCAGGAATATTTGGACCTGGGTCACATGCGGCAAGTTAAGGCTGATAGTGGTTCACAAGACTTCTATCTTCCTCACCACGCAGTGTTTAAGCCAGACAGTAAAACCACACAAGTACGGGTTGTGTTTAACGCATCGAGCAAGTCCACTAACGGTGTTAGCTTGAATGACGTTCTCCATCCAGGGCCAGTCCTCCAATCTGATCTAACCATCCAATTGCTAAAGTGGCGGTGCTTTCGATTCGTTTTTAATGCCGACATTACGAAAATGTATCGGCAAATCCTAGTAGATCCGCAACACACTTCGTATCAGAGAATCCTGTTCCGAGACCATGAAGGTCAACTGAACGATTATGAGCTTAACACAGTGACATTTGGCGTAAACTGTGCGCCGTTCCTAGCTCTACGAGTCCTCCAGCAGCATGCGCTTGATGTTGAAGATCAATATCCTTTAGCGAGTGAGATCATAAAGACCTTTATGTACGTAGATGACGTGCTGGCAGGGGCTCACTCGGAAGAAACGGCTATCTCGATGATACGCGAACTGCGAGCCGCACTTGACACGGCCGGTTTTCCCCTCCGAAAATGGACCTCCAACGAAAAGAGTTTGCTTAGGGCAGTACCAGTGGAGCATCTACTCAACAGTGAATTCCTGGAGATAGAAGATGCCAGTACTGCCAAGACCCTAGGAATTCGGTGGAGAGCCACCAGTGATCGATTCTATTTTATAGCTTCTGAACCCAATCTCAAATCTTCCTATACAAAGCGCGAAGTGCTTTCGCAGGTCGCCAAACTGTTTGATCCAGCAGGTTGGCTAGCACCTTTCATCATCCAAGCCAAGATGTTTATGCAGGAGATTTGGCTAAGAGAGTTAAGTTGGGATGACGATCTACCCAACGATCTCTGTGAAACATGGCAAAGCTTTCTGCACAGTTTCGTAGCCGTCAATCAAATCCAAATCCCAAGATGGTTACAAGTTTGTCCAGCAGCGAGAGTGCAGATTCACGGTTTCTGTGATGCTTCTCAGCGAGCATACGGGTCAGCAATCTATGTTCGGGTGGAACTACCGCGAGGTGTATTCTGCAATCTGCTCACCGCTAAAACCCGAGTTGCCCCGGTTAAGACTGTCTCCTTACCAAGGCTCGAGCTGTGTGGAGCTGTCCTCTGAGTTGTCAGCAGCTATTGTTCCTAAATTGCCAATAAATCATGACGAATTGTTCTTCTGGACTGACTCGACGATTGTTTTGGCGTGGTTAAATAGGCCTCCGTGCAATTGGACCACGTTTGTAGCCAACCGTGTGGCAAAGATCGCGAGATCTAGCTCCATAGATCGGTGGCGTCACGTCCGGTCCGATGATAATCCAGCAGACTTGGCGAGTCGTGGTATAAGTGCCACTGACTTGGTGAATAACGACATGTGGTGGCACGGGCCAGAATGGCTAAGGTCTTTACATCACAGCTGGCAGGTTTCCGCGATGCCTCCCCCAGAGACTAACATCGAGCAGCGGCCCGTTAAGATTCACGCTGTGATTCCAACACCTCCTGATATCCTTATCCGATTCTCCGATCTCGGTAGAGCTTTGCGCGTGCTAGCCTACGCTCTCCGTTTCATAAGGAGTTGCAGAAAACTTGACATTTCTTCCTCAAAGGAACTTAGTGGGGCAGAGCAGTCCACTGCCTTGGAAAGGGTCACTATTTCTACGCAGCGGGTTCACTATTCGGGCGAGCATCGCTGCCTCCTAAAGAAGCAGTCCCTCCCTTCCTCCAGCTCTATTCTGAATCTTAATCCATTCATCGACAAGAACGGTGTCATTAGAGCTTGTGGTCGTGTTCAGGCCTCCGAGTCCATGACCTACAACGAACGACATCCTGTTTTATTGCCAGCCACTAGTCCGTTGGTACGCCTGCTGGTGCGATTTACACACCGTATATCGTTACATGGCGGGAATCAGCTGGTTGTTCGTTTAATCCGTGCAAAGTATTGGATTCCCAAACTAAGAAATGTGGTGAAGGCCGTTATCCATTCGTGCAAAGTTTGTGTTATCCACCGAAAGAAAGTTCAGTCACAGCTAATGGGCGATCTTCCTTCTGAGCGCGTTACGTACTCAAGACCGTTCACATACACAGGGGTGGATTTCGCTGGGCCTTTCGAAATCAAAAGTTTCACTGGCCGAGCATGCCGAATAACAAAAGGGTACGTTTGTTTGTTTCACCACAAAGGCCATTCATCTAAAGGCGACTTCCGATCTTTCAACCGATACGTTTCTGGCAGCCTTTTCTCGGTTTGTTGCCAGGCGTGGGTGTCCCCGTCAAATCCATTCTGACAATGGAAAAAACTTTGTCGGTGCATCTAGAGCTTTAGCCAATGATTTCCTTGAAGCCACGAAGACACATGTTACAGTGGCTTACAGCCATCAAAATCTGTCGTGGCGTTTCATCCCACCCGGCGCTTCACACATGGGAGGACTGTGGGAAGCGGGGGTGAAAAGTTTTAAGACTCTCTTCTATAAAGCTATGAGTACGACTAGATACACACATGAAGAATTCGCAACACTGCTGTCCAAAATTGAAGCATGTTTGAACTCCAGGCCAATTTCCCCGATGTCAGAAGATCCGACAGATCTGCTGGCCTTGAGCCCAGGCCACTTTCTGGTCGGGGGTCCTTTATTATCAGTCGCAGAGCCAGAAATCAAAGAGTGTGCTTCTTCTATCGTCAATCGATGGCAACGTCTTAAGGCCTTGAACCAGCAATTTTGCTCACGCTGGAAGGTCGAATATCTTCGGGAATTGCATAAACGAAATAAGTGGCGATGCCCTACAAGAAATTTAGGAGTCGGAGATTTGGTGGTTGTTAAAGAAGACAACATTCCTTCGCATGAATGGCGATTGGGCCGGATTCACAAAATCTATTCGGGTACGGACAGCATGGTGCGGGTAGTAGATCTCCTCACCACACGCGGGATTATAAAGAGGCCGGTAACAAAAATAGTCCTGCTCCCCAAGGAAACCGAAATCCTTTCCTCGTACGCTTACATAAGTTCCGATCAGTAGAAGAACACCCACTAATCCATCATAATCATTCCATTTCTATCCATAGACCAAATTCCATCGATCATTCACCGTCATCAATCATCCACTTTCAGCCATTTACAACATGACGCCACGTCCACGCCGAGAAGAATGCCGAGCCAATGAGCGCAGACGAACACGAGGTATTGATTCCTACCGATGCCGAGTCTGCCGAGGCATCCATCCATTAAAGCGATGTGGACGTTTCCTGAGGTTGAGCGCGGAGAAGCGGTTGAGGGCAGTACTCATAAATAAGTACTGCTCGAATTGCCTTGCACATCAACACTCAGGAGGCTCCTGCCGAAGTGATGACAAGTGTCGGATATGCCAAGGGGATCATCATACCCTACTCCACATGCGAGACGGCCGCAGAAGTCTGTCCCAAGCATCCCGTTCCGCCTCTCCGGTCCAGCAGCAACGCTCACAATCTACTCCTCGCGTCCAACCGCCGTCGTTAGCCACGCTGTTGCAGCACCGAAACCCCCAAGTGCTTCCTACCGCGTCCATTCTGATCCACAACGGATCCACCGAGTACGATACGCGGGCCCTCATCGATCCATGCGAGGCTGTGTCTCGCATAAATGCGTCTTTGGCAAGAGCATTCCACCTCAACAGCGTATCGATCGGTGCGGAGGAAGCGTGCACAGCCGTGATCCGCTCTAAAACGACACCCGACTTTGAACTGGAGGTGATCCTGAAATCTGACCCGGACCTCCACATGCGTACTCCGTCATCCTCTATTGATAGACGCGTAAGGCAGAAGTTCAACCACATTACCCTGGCCGATGAGAACTTTGATCGCCCGGCTACAGTAGCAATCGTGCTGGGAGCTGACGTCTACTCAGACATTGTCCGCACAGGAGTTCTGCCAAACACCGAGGGTCTCCCAGTGGCACACAACACTGTGTTTGGCTGGACACTTTCAGGTGCCTGTCGCGCCTTGTAAATTGATGATAGATGACATTATCCTACCTCCATTGAAGTTCCTATTGCCCCTTGTCTGAATTTGCAACGGTATTGCAAGGGTGGCGGGATGCTTATGTTTCATTCCCGAATTCCTCTACTTAATTAGTTCTAAGGTTTTTTATAAGTACGTGCTGCTAGCTTGACTCGTGTGTGAGCAACTAGATTATTAAAAACTGAAGTCAAAGTGAACGGACGTGTTTTCGTACTCTAATTTTAAAAGCAATTTGTGGACTCCGCGCAAGCGCCCCTACAGCAGATCAACCCCCTAACGTGCACCCTACCTCATCAATCTGTGTGGGCAGTTTTTTAAGGCACCGAGTATTGGTAGCAGCACATTTTTCGCAGCAGAGGCAATTGAGATTATTGATATATCCAACAAATAAAATTTATTTTTGAAATGTTTTTTATTCAATATTTACATTTGGATTGTTTAATAATGTCATATTTAACTTTGCAATTAGCAAATCTTGAATGGTTTTCTTAGACAAGTTACATCTATGATTTGTTATTATAGTTGATAATGCACTAAACGCCCGTTCGACGGACACCTGTGTAGCTGGAACAGCCAGAGCAACCTGTGCAAGCTTAACAAGGCCTTCATCATGAACAGTTGATTGCGTTTTCCAGTAGTCTAACACATTACAGTGTAGCGGAAGTTGGGGCACTTCAGCTATTTCCAGTAATTTTTGCCTCAAAGTCCTTAGATGTTTTGGTTTAACCGATGTGCCAATTGAATTCATTCGTTTGTGCAATTTTTCGAAGATCACTTTACTGGCATCCACAGGTTCAACATCGACATCACAAGATTCCAGCTTTGTGATCGCTTTATTGGTTTTTAGCAAATGCTCCTTTAAAAAAAATACGAAAAGTGTTAACATCGTTAACATAGATTGAAGTATATGTAGAAACTTACAACAGCAGAAGTTTTTTGATCCTCTCTCAATATTCCTGATCCAGTGTAATTAAACCTTGGATCAAAATACAAGGCCGCAAGAAAAGCATCGTTCTCCAGCAATTTTTGTTTTCTTGCTTGCATCGTGGAATAAAGCATTTCGGCATATGAATTTTCCTCCGATAATTCCTCTAATTCAATTTCGCAGCATAACCAGTCTCTATAAAAGTCTCCAATAACATAATCCTGGGTTTGCAGTGTAATAGTACATCTAGCTAGTGGTCCAAATGCTGCTATAAATCTTTCACAGAATTCCCATGACATGTTAGAGTCAGAAAGGCAATCTTCCGAAGTAATGCAGTCCCTCAGCTTCCAGAGTGAATCCATCATATTGTATGTCGAGTTCCAACGG
The DNA here is from genome assembly GCA_037044535.1 of Lordiphosa magnipectinata. Lineage (NCBI taxonomy): Eukaryota > Metazoa > Arthropoda > Insecta > Diptera > Drosophilidae > Lordiphosa > Lordiphosa magnipectinata. The sequence goes on along the minus strand of JBAMBO010002218.1, from coordinate 1,580 downwards.
GTCGCATTGTCCAGCACGGGCAGTGTCATGCTTGTTGATCTGTGCTTCCAGAGCGTCCTTATGTTCTTCACGATACTTCTGCATGAGCCTATTTCCACATCTAATTTTTTAATAACATCATATGCCGCTAACTGCAAGGTATGTGCAGCACATCTGACTATGGACATTACAGATTCTAATGACTCATGGATTTGCTCTTCCTCAACATCAGCGAACTCCTGCTGACTGCTCTCAAAATAGTCATCCTGTTCTTCCTGCATGATTTTGCTCATTCTAATAACGTTGGCCCCATTGTCGGTGGTGGTAGAGTACACTTGATTGATGTCAAGTTCAAACAGATGTAGGCATTTTAAAATTTCATCCTTCAAATAGGCAGCTGTATGTCTTTGATTCAGCTGGATCATGCCTTTTTTTGTAAAAAATAGATGCAAAAAAAAAAACACACAAGACATAACAAAAAAAAATTAGTGGTTTGATTTCAGGAAATCAAATAAAAATTTAAAATTCCGATTGTGACCACCTTCATCTTAAAATCCTTTATCCATTGGAAATTGACTCCAAGTATGCTTTTATTCCTTCTGGTGGCTATGTCGACTTTTAGTGAAACCATTTTGTTTTGAAGTTTCTTCACAATCTGATTTTGGATCTGCTGTGAAGCCTTATCCAGAGCCGTCAGAATGTTTTTAGAATTCACTCTAATTTTAAATGCTACTTCATATGGCTCCAAAAAAATTTTAAAGTGGTCCTCATCATCGAAAAGGCGGAATGGTAAATTTTGCACAGCCAAAAGCCCAATGCAGTGCTTTAGAAATTCATTTTTTGTCACGGAAATATTTGCACTGGACTTCACTTTTTTGGGCATTGGTTTTGCCACAGAGTTTTCTCCATCACTAGAGTCAATGGATACTGATTGAGTTTGATTAATTTCCATGCCATGAATCAATTTGTAGTGCCTTTTCAAGTTAAAGCTCCTTTTATTCATAAACACTTTCCCACAAGATAAACATGTCGATTTTTCTCCGTCGTAAAATTTATAAAACTTTTCGAAATTAATCATTCTTAAGAAATTATACTCTCGTTGCACACAATGTCAAAGATAGACTAACAGATTACTGGGACAACACATTGCTTATGTAGGATATTCATTCATAATCCAATTATCTACCTTATTATCGGAAATCTACCCTTTTAAAGGTACACCGATAACCGCCCACACAGGAGTCGGGATATCCGATCAATGACCCATACCGTAATAAAACATACCGCCCATTTTGGACCACTTTCCACCCCCTTACAGCTTACGTAACATATTAAAATTATACCTGTGTTAAGTTACAGGTTTCGGCAATCGGCCTCTCTCATAAAAATGATTTACCTATTTGTAGACAATTTACCCTTGGATTAACCAAAATAAAATCAGTACCTGCAATAAGACAAGTCTCATTCAATTACGCAGACGTAAATGTTTAACGTCATAAATTCTCTTCAACCTTTTTTGCATATGCAAATATGAACAACAACAACCCCTTTTACGCAGCGAGCAGCGTGCAGCGAGCAGCGTGCAGCTTTGAACTAAGCTG